>KL256514.1:3346-30034 GCA_000699545.1 Podiceps cristatus | reverse complement strand
GGGGCGTCTCCCCAGGGCGGAGTAGCCGGGCCGAATCCCCTCCCTCGACCTGCTGCCCACGCTGCTCTTGATGCTTCTCTTGATGTTCCCACCTCTGCCATTGAGCAGGCAAGAGGATGCTCTAGATGTTCATGCCAGTCAGTAGAGACCTTTGCTCAGAAGTTACTCACATTCAGCTCCTTGAAGTAAGAGACAATTAATTTATTCCCTATGTCTTTCTCACCCTTCTCTTGCTTTCCTACAACAGTCTACGGTGGGACATGGCTGCCTGCTTTGCTACGCAGACTGCTGGGTGTTTGAGTCATGCTTTCTGCAGCTTCTGTCTCTGCTGCCTTCTCAGCATCCCGGTCTCTCTCTCCTCAAGGTTTCCTTTCTAGAGAACCCTCTATGGAGTGGCAACTTGACTTCAGTCCTGGGGAGTCCATAAAACCGATTTCTCCTTGCTTCAGGTTTTTAATGGTGGCTTGCCATAAAAGGGAGAGGTGAGCCTTGGAGTCGCGAGGATTTGAGTTTGGTGTCTTGGTGCTAGCAGTGTTCGCATGATCCCTGCAGAGGAGAGAGATTCTTGGGCTCTCCTTTCCAAAGCAATTCCCATATCAAGCCCTGCACATCCAGGCTGTGCAGCCTGACACTTGCACTCCTTTGGAGCAGCACAGCCTGGGTGAAAGAGCGTCCAAGCAGGGTCCGGAGGAGCCAGCTACGGTACAGTTTTCCCAGGAATGCGTGGCAGTGCAGAGCATAGGCATCACAAGGGGATGCAAGGCATTTCTCTCGAGTTCCTCATTTCTTCAGATGTCATTACTTTTTGTACTACCACAACATTACTGCATGTGGAGGCGTTAACGTAAAACCCGGTGGGATTTAGTTACAGTTGATGATTTTACTTGGAAAATACTCAAATGCCACCATGCAGGATGAAACTCTAAAACAGATTGTCAGTTGTAAAAGCCGTAAGCACAGGTGAGTTAGCCAGTCTTTTAATGGCCTCCCGAGGACCACAAAGTGACTTTTTCAACTAGATTTTGCTATTATTTAATCTTTAGTCTCTCCTGTCCTTACTGTGGAACAAATTGGGAGAAGAATGGCTTGATAGTCTCCCAAAACATTTTTCATTACTAGAAGTAGCTTAGGCTGATGGAGTTGCCTACTGAAAGGTGCCAGAATTCTTGCTGATCAGAACCTGCTCAAACTCACATCTGGGAAAAGTTAAATTTCTCAGGAAATTCATGGAAATTGTCATGGATTCCCAGGTTTTCAAATAAGCTGTCATGTAAAGACACTATTACATTTCCAGTGTGGTAACAGAAAACACAACTGAAGCGTTGATGAAGGAAAGAGAAATTACCTTCAGTGCAAGTAAATTTGCAGATTTCACTGTGCAAATCAAAATTCTGATCGGAAAACTTTCGAGTGAAATGATGGTGTAAAAACCCACTTTTTAGTTGAGATTAGCCTGGAAAATTTAAAACACTCATGAATAATGTATAAACCAGTCTTCCCACGGATGTGCAGCAGTACCAGAGCATGGCTACGTTTGTCACCGTATTGAGATGTTTTCTAGCAGTCGTGGAATTTTTATGGTGTTCTTGTTCATAATGGAGTTGTTGCTTAGCTTTTAATTTCCCAAATGTAAACAGATATGAGGAAGCAGATCGTTAAAAACGTTTGAAAAGGGCGAGACAAAAAGTGAAGTACTTGTGTGCTGCGTTCTGAGCAAAGCGTATAAATCATTGGCGTCGGAATCAGGCTGCCAGCCCAGAGATTACATTGGGAGGAATAGTCAAAAGATTAATTTTTAAAACCATGGCAAGTCCGGAAGAATGAAGGGAAGAACCCAAGAGGTTTGAGAACCTGTCCTGTGCGCTGTTTTCAATTTAAATACCCCGTTCTAACACATAAAATTTCATAATCCAAATCAAATCCGCTTTTCAGTGTGCCGTTGAGCTCCGCAGTCTCTGAAGCCATGCGACCAGTTGACTTCACTGATGCTTCTGCATTAGCAAGGGCTGGAAATGCTTACATCCACACAAAGAGTTTTTTGAATAAACAGTTTTTATTTGGTATTGAATCTGCAAAACTGTTTTTCTAAACTGAAATTTGGGGTTGCGGTGTCCTTTGAGTGGTCAAAAGTCACTTCACGAACCCGTTGCTGTCCCCTGGGAAGAACGCCAGGCGATCGCACGGGGTGCAAGGGTGCGTAGGGAGGGTGGAGGTGCCCACCCTTGGAAAGCGCTGGGACATGGGGATAGCTGGGGGCTGGTACCACCAGCGAGGTGCTCCGTGGCTCCCCTTCGTCTTCCCGAGCCAGCCCACCAGATGTGAGATGCCGCCTTTGGCCCGGGAAGCAGCAGGAGCTGCGTGGTTTGCTTCAACGGGAGAGGCCGTGGGTGGAGAGAAGCTGGCAGGGATCCCAGAAGCCGTTGCGAAGAGGCTGCTCGCGGGGGAGAGTGAGCTCACCACCCACTTCGGATGAAATCATGGAATGGGCAGATTCGAGTAAAGGCTGGTGAGGCGAAGAAGGTGTTAGGTCTATAAAAAGGGGGACGAGAGAGGAAGGATGCTGGACCAGCGAGGAGGGCAGTTCCTGTGCTGGTGGGTTCAAGGAGGATCTGGTTTTCACAGGAGTGCGCTGTGCTTGTAACCGATACAAAGCCGGTATAAAGGGAGGAATTTGCCACTTAGCAGCTTGGACAAGTAGAACTTTGATACATGACCCATTTGATGGAATTTTACTCCTGTGTGTCTGAATGGTGGAATGATTGCTCCCAGGGTAGCTGCTGCTTTCCCAGTGTAACCTCTAACCAAACTTGGACCAAGGAAGATGCATTCCAGAAGCAAGAAGAGAGAGAGAGAGAAAAGATCTGCTCTGGCGCTGGCTTGTTTAAACCAGTGTTTTCAAGGGCTGCTGGCAAAGAGAGGTTGCACTGCCACTTTTCTTACCCAAGAAGTAGGTTACCTTGCTGTTACCGGCTGGATGGGCGCATTGTCTCCGCCAAAGGAGTGCCGGTCCTTGCCGTACAAACCAACAGGGGAAAACTCCAGCGTGGCTTCTTGCTTCACTCTGACCTGAGACTAAACATCACCCAGTGTGAACTCTTAGTATTTTCTTTTTCCTACTATTACCTAATTTATGATAAAATACACCACTCATGAGAGCATGTGTTTAATCCCAACGAGAAGACCTCCCGTGTCAGCATTCTCCACCTGGATTTCTTGCCGAGCCTGCTCACTGCAGTTCATCCCGCATCATTTCTGCAGAACTCGGGCAGGTGGAGAGCCAGCCGAAGGAGCAGATGCGGTCCCTGGGGTGCATCAGCACGAGGTTTCATCCAGCGCACCCGCTGAAGACAGCCTGAATCTTCTGGTGAGTTACATTAGATCCTTTTTGCTCTTGGAAACGCAATTAAGGACATCACCGGCTTTGAGGAACGGGCTTCTGGGTGCTCTTCTGTCTGCTCCATCAGGAGAAAAATGATGTGCAAAACTCCTTCCCCTGCGTCGACTCCAGCGAGTGCAAAGTTGTAATCGTTTGAGGAGAGAGGCTGCCAAAAAAAAAAAAAAAAAAAAAAAAAAAGAAAAAAGAAATAAACATTTCCCTAGCTCAATTTCTTTTCCCAGAAAACCAGATGGATGAATCATTATAACAGCAGCTATGACAAGGGACGAGACAACAGACTGAGCCCAAAGCCCAGCCCAGTCGAGGCAAGATGAAAAACTGGCCAAGGATTTACCAGTCCTCCCTCCCACATCTGTTTAAAGGAGCAAGGCTCCACAAATAGGACATGCTGCTCTCCTGTGGCTTTTAACCTCCCTCTTACACCCCGGTATAGCAGCAAGGCCGGCTATTGCGGAGACCGCAATATAATAAATCCAATAGCACATCAGCAGTGGGGCCCACGTGACGTGGTGATGTGGTCGGGGATGCTCACCAAAATCTGCAGCTCCTTACAGCAGAGCTAACAGCCCTTTGTGAACATGTGCCAGGCTTTCCTCTGCTAGGAGAGAGTTGTTTGCAAGATACGTAGAGGCACTCTGAATATAGTCGAGCAGTACTACGCATAAATCGCTTCAAAATAACATCAGAAGTGACAAAGTTGAAAAAGCTTTTAAAAGTTAGGAGATGCCTGTCTTCAGGCTGCCCACAGAACCTCTGTGGGTGCCTGTGCTGAGACAGTCCGTAATTACATGATGGGAAGATATTTTTGCCGCAGGACACTGCCCCGCTCCGTGCACGCAATGGTGGTGTGCACTTGGTGAACAGCCGTGTAGCATTTTTTTTTGCCCTTCTTCGTGCTCATCTCTGCAGCATCCAAGTGCTTTGGGCCAAGCAATTCCTGTGATGACATCTTTTTTTTAGGTGAGGTTCTATTGTCATTTCTGCTTGACAAACAAGGAAATGAAGGTCAAAGAATCTATTAATTTTGGGGTCCCAATTTGAAGTAGCCAGTGCAAGATATTCAGGACTCTGTTCAAAGCGCAGATTCCTCTCATGCCTGCCTTTGTTTTCTTCTGCCCCCTTACTTTGTTTGTTGCCCTCTTTCAACTTCTGCCTATCGGGCACTCTAATTATGATTTTTAAATTCAAATGCTGCTCTTAGGTTTCAAGTGTTTTGATCGCTGGCTGAAAAGCTATAGCTGAACTCCACTCTGCGCGGTAAGTGCTCCCTTTCTCTGCAAGGTAAACAAGGAGTCAAGGAAGGTCACCGCAGGTAAAAAGCTGCAGGTCTGGGAAGGAATAACAGGACATCATTAAAACCAGAGTACATGTGAGCGATGTGGAGATCTCTTCACTTCTACCCTCCGTGACTTCCATGGACCCCATCACAGAGCGAAGGCAGCACAAAGAAGCTGCATCTCTAACAGAAAAAGCTGCTTTTTAGCTCCACAATGGACTCGGCACTCAGGGCTTGGGCCCATCAGTGCTTCAGCAGAGGTGGCATTGGAAAAATTGTGTGTAGAGGAGAGACCAGACCCACGGGAGGGACAGGAAGGCAGAGGGAAGCAGGGGTGAGCAGCGCTGCCGGCTGTACCGAGCGTGTATTTATTGCGTTGGGAATAGCTTGTACTTGTGGGACTTGGTTGCCTGCCAGGAAAACCCTGAGGATGAGGCTATGATGCTCCTCGTGAGATGGTACCAAGCTGCCGGAGCCCCTGGGGACCAGCAGTGCTGAACACTCTGTGCTCTCAGCTGCCCCAAGCACAGCCGTATCCATTCGCAGAAGGACACAGCATGTCCTGGACTCCCTCCAAGCAGGAGCTCCCAGCACATCCAGCTTTTATTTCTCCCCATAGAGTCCTCTCTCCAGGCAGGCTTTGGGTGACCACATCCTGGGTCCTGCATCTGAGGATACTCTCTAGCCTCAAGACCTCATGTTTGGCTTGGCAGGAGGAAGCAATGGGCCAGTGACTTTGTTTCTGCCCGTAGAGTCCTCTCTCCAGGCAGGCTTTGGGTGACCACATCCTGGGTCCTGCATCTGAGGATGCTCTCTAGCCTCAGGACCTCACGCTTGGCTTGGCAGGAGGAAGCAATGGGCCAGTGACGCCCATGCTGGCACCAAGGCGATTTGTTTAGCCGCATTAGCCAGTGGCTCGTGAACATGCTCCATCCCAAGTGTAGGACAGGAGCAGAGGAGACGAGCGCGGCACCAGTGAGCTGAGACCTCAGACGGCCCCTGGGATGTGGGTTTGAGTAGGAGGGAGCCGAGAAGGACCTGGGGGCAGGAGGGATGGTGAGTCACCACGGAGCGATGCCTCTGAAAGGGACCTTGCACACATCTGCCCAGGCTTTTCCCGCTGCTGCTGAGGATTCCTGCACTCCTCTCCGCTTCACCTCTGGAGCTCTGCGTTGCTGTTGCTGTTGGAAACACCATCATTTCATAAGCAGAAAGGCAGGAGAGCTCAGGTCTGCAGAGACAGCATGAAAGCAGCTCGAGGACACTCAGAAGCAGGAAAACACAGTTATTTTTAATCAAACTCACACAGAAATGTAGGGTCAAAGGGACACGGTAAATCCAGCCTCGCCCTGGGAGGACTGTAGCCAGGCTGTCGGCCGTGACTTGGTCTAGCGAAGTCCTGAAACCCCCCCAAGGATGGAGGGCTCACCTCGAGGGGTCTCTGTCCCAGGGCAGCACTGCCTTGCAGCGAGAGCCTTCCCTACATCCAACCTGAGCCTCCCAGTTCTGCAGCTGATGCCTTTTGTTACGGCCTAGCAAGATGGGGAGGAGTTTGGCTGTGTCTCTGCAACCACCTTTTGTGTGTTTGTAGCCAGCTCTTAGCTCACCCATCAGCCGCCTCAGGCCTGCTGAGGGTTTTCTCCTCGCTATTTGCACCCCTTGTATGTAGCAGAAGCACAGAAACCCAACCGTGGCAGCTCCCTCCTTTCAAACCCCGCTCTGCTCTCCCAGAGCAGGGCAGCAGCCAGAGCGTCCGTGGGCACGGCTGCGGGGGATGCCTCACCCCCACCACGAGCATCTCCCACGAGACTCGGCCCCTTCTCCTGCCCTGGTGACTTTCTGCACATGTGGAGGAGCCCCGACGGCAGCTTCTGCCGCTCTCCAGACCAGGCACCTCCAGACTGATGAACTGGGGCGAAATGAAGCCCTGGAGCGGGCAGCCGTAGCCCAGGTGCCCTGGTAGACCCAGTCCCATCCAGGAGAGAGACACGTCCTGCCCTCGCAGCTGGGCTTGGGGGTGGCACCAGGGCTGGGCCTGGCGAAGGAGTTGGAGACGCCGCTCACGTCGTTCCTCTTTCAAGAAACCATCCTATGTCTGGGTTCATTCACACGCCGTTTTGCAGGGGTGCATCGGGTCCAGGCAGTCTCCGTCCCCGGTTCAACCCGCTGGCATGTTCGTGGCCAAGCAGTGACAGACCACAAGTAACTTCCCACTGATGTCCCAGCGCTGCCGCTGCACGTAGCACAAAATCCCCAGTATCACTGCGGCCTTTCTTTTTTAAACCAAGTTTGAGGCAACCTTAGTAAGATCTGTGAAGTGTCGGGGTGAAAAATGAGTATGAAGCTGTAAAGGGGCAGCAAGAACTTGACAGCCATCGCCGTCGACATCGGGGGGAAAAGAGCTGTCTGGAAGGAGAGGTAACGAGGAGTTCGTGGTGGTTCTCCATCTGACCTCCTCTGTGCTTCATGCTAGTGGTGTAATTAGTGCTGATTATTTTTTTCACTTTTAATTTCAAAATGAGTATGAACAGGGCAAGCCCAGGTGCAAATAGAAACAGAGGCACTTTTGCAGAGACCCCAGGGGAGTCTCTCCGACCCCCCCCCGCCAGCACTGAGTCACCACCAGCCCCTGGGAGCCCTGCGCAGGGGCCAGGAGGGCACGGAGGGGTGACAGGGCAGAGCTGCCTGTTAAAAAAAGGCCTCAGTTTCTTGGTTTGGCAACGACAGAAAAATGAAAGTTAATGCTGCAACCTAGTGGAGAAAAACCAGCCGTGCAGATTCGCGGCAGAGCTGATTCTGGCCTGGGGAAAGCGGAAGGTGATGCAATTTGTGCCTTGTAGCACAGGCTGGTGGAGACCGGACTGCGGCAAGCCGAGGTGCTGTAGCTTATTTTTATGGGACCCTAAATCTAGAGAGCATGTTCTGTAACATACTCAGGTTTCTAGAAGGTGCTTGGCTTGGCCCTACATGATATTCTCATGAAAAGGCTGTAAACACCCCCGTGGCCCCTGTTAAACCCTGCACAGCACAGATGTGACGACAAATGGGGTGCAAAAGGGTCTGCTGCTGGCACTGTCCCCTTGGGATTGGGTCCGTGCTCCCAGCTGTTTCATACAGCCCCAGCAGGAACTGGGATCGCAGCAGAGCCTGTTTGCTGGGTGAAATGGCGGGGGGGACGCTATTGGCGTGGGTGAGATGAATTGCCTGGTGCCTGCAGCTGTGTAAACCTGAGCTGTGCAGGGCTGCAAAACTGACGTGGTGGCATAGTCTGGGACTAGCTCTGAGACTGGAGCATCTGGACATGGGAAGTGGAAAATTCCTAAAACGCATAAGAGTTTGGGTGAATAATCATCCAGATAGAAGATCCAAGCACCATACGAGCTAAGGGCTAGTACGAGTGAGTGTCAGCTGGAGTGGGGAGTGTGTTGTGAGAGGCACAGCAATGCTGTGCCCAGGTTTGGGGTGCACACTACAAAAAGGAGGCTGGAAAATGGGAAAGATTTCAAAGGAGAGGCCCAAGAGTGAGAAAAAGATGGAAAAACAGCTCTTGGAGGAGTAAACCTGAGCTCGGTGTGTTACCCAAGTGAGGAGGGTCTATCTCTGCCCACTGTCACCGAGTCCCATGTCCAAGGGACCCCAGTCCTGGGCTTGGTTCCTGTGGGTGGGTGGCCTGGAGAGCGCTCAGCAACTAAACCCCTCTGCTGGGACCCTGCATGAGTTTCCACATCCAGGAAGGTTTGACACGGAGGGGCTCAGACTTCAGGAGCTCCCCAGCACTGCCCGGGTCATGGCCTGGGCAGCATCACCCTCACGCCAAGGGCATCTGCTGAACTGAGATGCTTCTGGGATAAAATAACAGCTGAATTGGGGATTTACAGACCCACATTCTGGCTTTAGATGCTGCATTTGGCATCCAGCTGCGTGAAGTCCCCCACATGTCCCTGTGACTGCACTGGTTTCACTGACTGGAAGACGACAGCTCCTTCAGATCTAGCGGTGCTTCCCCAAGCCTGGTGGTTAAAGCCACCCTGGCACCCAGGAGACCTTCTGCACTCAGCGACACGTCTGTTAAATCACAGCCACTGATTTTTATCCCTTCTGAACTTGAGATGAACACAGAGGAGACAAGGGAGAGAATAAAAATGGAAGAGGAGGCTATTGAGTGCTGACTCATGGGTGAATACTTGCAGGTGGGCTTGAACACACTGTCCTGTGTCTCAGCCTGGATCAGGGAACCGGTGGCAGCCCCTAAACCTGGTACCCAGAGGCCAGCAGCATCTGGCTCCAATGCCCTGTTCCCCCTCTAGATTTTTGCTGTGCAAACCTCCCTGACATTGCTGCTGTCCTCTGGCTTCCGTTTATCGTCAGTGGGACACACTCGAGTCCTTAAAAAATAGCGGAGCATTTCATGGAGTAGAAAGCAGGGAAGGAGGATGAAGGAGTATGGTCAGGAGTAGCAGCAGGAGGAAAATGAGGAGGAGGAGAGCCGTGGTGCTAGGGGAGCGGAGAGGAACATGCCAGCTCAAGGCAGCTGCGAGGAGCCTGACAGCTGGAAGCCAAAAATAAACCTTGATGGCGAATCAATTTGCTCTGAGGGATGGGTAAACCGGGGGAAGCAACAACAGAGGGGAGAGGACAGGGCAGCCGATGAACTGAATATGCAGGAAAATCCACAGAGCAATGAATCACCTCCCTGAAAAGCCCCTTTTCCCGAAACAGGGCGGTGATGAAGCAGAAAATTAAGTGGAGGCAGAAACAATCAATTATGTGGCAAAAGGAAGTTGTCTCCTGCTGAATAAACATGGAGGAGCAGCCAACGGAAAGGCAGGGAGTCAATCTGAGGTGAGCAAGCCATGGTGGGGGGACACGGCCAGGAGGGGCACCGGGAGCAATGATTCATGACTGTGTCCACCAAGCAAAGGTGCTGCAGGGCTGCCATGGAGAGATGAAGCATCTGGAGATGCTCCCTCCAGATCTGGATGCCTGTTCCCGAGTGATGGGAGGACAAGGACCTTCAGACAAGCAAATGTGGGCTGCAAATGTTGGGCAGAGGAGGTGATGTTGGGCAGTGTCATGGATGGGTGGTGGGTCCCACGGATGGGATACAAAGGCCCCTACGCTCCAAAAAACATTTTTAAGGGATGGGATGAGGCATGCTTGGAGCAGCACAAAGCCAATAGACATTGGGATCATGGTTTGTATCATGGAACAACCTTGGAGAATGGCTAAAGTGTAATCGAAAGTACATTCAGAGCTCCTTGAGGAGCAGTCTAGATGTTACGGCTGTGAATATATAATGTACAGTGATGAGGGGAATGTAGAAAAATTACATAGAGAAAGAGATTTCTTTAGGAAAATGCTTCATGCACAGAAGCTGCGGGGTAAAAAAATCTGTAGAGAGACATTGCAGATTGCGTCTTGCAGAAAGCACATATTTGTTATTAAAGCACGGCTGCTTTTGGCCACTATAGGAGAGATGCTACGTAGAGAAGCCAAAAGAGCAATGACCCCTGATTTGAAAATGAGTTGGGTGTTTTATCAAAAAAGATGGAATTTGGGAATGCTTCTTCCCAGCTGAGTGCTCCAGCCACTAGAGCGTAGTCCAGCTCTATCCCTGCTTCATCCTAACTCATCCTAACCCATAGCTGCTCCATGATGCCATTTTAGGAAAAGGACTATGGACATAAATGGTTGAAGGACTTCGTTTGGAGGTAGGCTGGTATGTCTGTGAAGGGGTCACATGTCCCACCAACTGTCCCCCGTGCAGCTCCTCTCAAAATCAACATTTCCTGGTTCACCCTCCCCAACGGACACAAGCATCCCAGCACCGTGCTGGGGGAGAGACTGCCCGTGCACAGGCATGGGCAGAGGCCACGGACAGAGAAATGAAGATTACCTCTGTGGACACAGAATCCTTCATATCAAGCTCTACACAACTCAATGGGGATGAAGGTGCTCCCACCCCACATCCTTTGGGCATGCAACATGGACTCCAAGCCCAAAGGCCACGTCTCCACGGGCCAAAGGGAAGAGCAGGCATCTCTGCAGACCGAGGCTGTGCCGCAGCCTTCGCTTCTGCTGATGTGAGACCACGTTGTCACTAGAGGGAAGCAGAACCATGTGCGCGGAGCTGGTCTGGCACTGCTGGCATCACCAGAGCTGCTCTGGGCTGGCAGCGTGGGGACAGTGGCCAGGAGCACTTGCACAGAGCACCTTCCACTGCTGGAGAAAGGGAGCATCTTCCTCACCTTGGGCTGGGCAGAGCTGCAGGGGAACAAAAGCCACGGGGAAAGGGAGCAGCGGAAGTGCTGCTGGGCCTCATCGACCGGTTATTACTCTTCGGGGGCATGTCTGGGTCCCGTGTCCCCTCTCTGCAGTGCTTTTCTCTGGTGGTGAGCTGACATTGGCATTGGGGGCTGAAGGGGGGATTCAGGGACACCCCATGTGCAGGATCATGGCCAACGGGGTTGGCTGGGGCCTTCGAGCAGCATTGGCTCTGCAGAGGAGATGCGCAGTGCCCCTGGGGACAGCGTGCTCATCAGGCGGAGCATCGCTCTGCCGCCACCCTGCCTAGAACACAGAATCGCAGAATCATTAAGGTTGGAAAAGACCTCCAAGATCATCAGGTCCAACTGTCAACCCAACACCACCACCGTGCCTACTAAACCATGTCCCGAATAACCCTCCCGGGATGGGTTAACCGGAGGGTCTGGCTGTGTGAGGACAAGGGTGGGGGGCAGGGAAGGCACGCGGTGGCAGGAGGGGGACGGGGTCCCCCTTGAAGGGACAGCTGTGGTGTCTGTGCTCAGCGTTGCAGTGCTGCTGGTCAGTGCGCCCCAGGGAACGTGCGGGACACGCTCACGGGAACTGCACCGCCCACGGAGGAGGATGGTCTCCAAAGCAGCTGCTCTGGGACCTGGAGATTTTCTTCTCCTACGAAGATGAGCAACTAAAAAAGTCATTTCCCTCTTTGGCCCCAGAGATGTGGAGGATTCCCCTCCTCTCCCTGTGTACTGGGCTGATCTCCACTTACACCCTGAGCTCTCCCCTGGAGCTGGCTTGGCCACAGCCCATCTTTAAGCCCATCCACATCTCCGAGGAAGGCTCCCCCAGAGTGTTCGTCAGCTGCAGATCAGGATAATTTCCCAGCATGTTTGGAAATAAATGTATCCTGGAAATTTCTCCGTCTACTGCTTCTGAGAGGTTTTTGACACAAAGTCAACCTATTCATCAGTGGTGAGGAGTTTAGTTCAATAACAAATCTTGCTGCCAGAGGTCTGTCCATGTCAGTACAAGCCTCAGTCATTGCAGTCCTCCCGTAGCAGGTCATGCAGCTGGGAAATGCCAGGGCTTGCTGCTTTGGCTGGCATGAGACTTAGCTCTCTGCCAGCCTGACAGAGTAGAGGTAAATCTGCTGTTTTTCTCAATCCCATCTCTCCTGCGGAGAAATTTCAGGGCATTTTGTTAGCTAGGCAATGCCAGAAGAGCTCGATCATGGAGAATTGCAACGATCCCTTTACAGGAGAAGGATGCACGTGGTGCCTCCGGGTTTCTGGAGGAAGGCGGGACGTCAGCAGAAGACACAAGACAACAGTTCGTATCAGCTTGGATGATCAGAAGTGATGTTTCTCAGATAGTGGAACACACTTCCTCTGGCTCCAGCACGTCGCACAGCAGCCATTGCCCAGGGCGGCGTGAGCCGTGGGGCAGGCACAACTGCGGATGCACCTGGGGACATCTCTGTGGGGAGCCACCGCCAAGATTATTCCCCTGCACCGTTCCTATGCACTTTCAGGTTAAATACCCAACAGAAACCTTGTAACGACAGAAACTTTAACTCTGTCACGCTGTGAAATAAATAATTGTGGTTTGGGGTTTTATACCTCCGGATCCTTCTCTTCTTGGGTAACGTCGGAGCCAGGCTTGCTCAGCTTGCTATTAGGTGCAAAGAACGAAGCGGAGCCGTGCAGCGCTGGGGCTGGGGGCTCAGTGCTTATTTGTTGGGCTGAAGGTGGTGATGCCACAGGTGGGGAGAGCTAGAAGACAGCCCAAGGTGATGAATTTACATCAGAGACACCCAAACTGGTCCTTTCTGGTGGCACTTTCAAATGTGTGGCCAAAGTAGAGGTACTTGGGAGAGCAGATCATCATGGAGGGGAAGGAATATCACCAGCAAAGGGGGTGTGATATGCAAAACATGGTTACAGTGAGGAAATAGCTTTGTTTGCTATTAAATACTGTTTTGGAAACAGAAGATAAAATATTAGGTGTTGCTAGATCTTTAGCTCAACAGCTAAAAATCACTGTCAGCAGTAGTAATTTGGGTGAGGAAGGAGGGACATCTAGACAAAGTGACACATCCAGGAGGACAGACAAAAAAAAAAAAAAAATGACTGCAAGAAAAAAAGTGTGGCATTTTGTTTCTGAGAAGTGGAGGTCCCTGTAGCTCTGGAGGGTATTCCTGTCCACTGGAGCAGCAGCAAGCCAGATGATGGACACAAAAAAGGATGCGTTATTGCGATGGCTCCAATGGTGACTGTAAAGCGAAGAACAAGAGGTGCTAATGAATGCCTTGTTTTTAAAAGGAACTTTCTTTTCTCTCCATTAGTGAGAACTTCCTGCAGCAAAAACAAGTGCAGCTGCTTTTATTTTTTTTGCCTTTTTTTTTTTTTTCAGAAAGAGGCGTCTGAACCCTTTTGCTCTTTTAGAATTAGGAGGTCAAAAACTGCTTCTGCGGTACCGTACTGTACTGACACACTCTTGTACAGAGGGGCCCATCACAAGTTGCTGCTTCATCCTGGCTAACAGACCCAAGTCACCAGCCAAACCAAACCCTTGAAGTCTCTTGGTGCCCATGCTGAGTAACCCACGGGGCCTGGGACAGTTGACAGGACCGCTGTTGGAAAGGCTTGTGCTCTTCTGGTTGCTACCAGTGAAGATTTAAGGACACAAATGTCAGTCAGAGAACGCCCTTGCTTTCTGCTCCAACGTAAGAGCCCTCTTGGTCCACCCTGGTACAGGAGGGGTTGGCTTCAGGTAACGGGAGGGACAAAGACCTGATAAACAGGTAGCTCCATGCCTCACTATATTCAGGAAAGGCCACACAGGTGTCTCATGCCATTTTAGATGCGTCTGGTCTCCGTCTGCCAACAGAGAAGGGCATGAGCTTCCGTACAACCTGTGTTGTATCTGCTGGGCTCGTGTGGACTTCTCAGATGTCCTGGGGCACCTTGGGTAACTCCAGACATCTCCATGTGGTCAGCTGTGCCCTTGCATTTTGCCAGCTGAATCACATCCACTGACCAGATCTTCTCTGGCCGTGGTGGGAACTCAAGACACTTGGCTCATATGGAGACACCTATATATGGACACGCAGCACGGTTTAGTCTCCAGCTAAGTCCCATCTTTAATGCTTTTATTCATGAAGAAAGGCATTTTCTTTCAGACATCCAGCCTTCTCATTGCTGCATCTTCATCTCCTTTGCTCCAGTACAGATGTCCTCCTTTCCCATTCTCCATAGAATCATAGAATCATAGAAAGGTCTGGGTTGGAAGGGACCCCAAGGATCACAGAGTTCCAACCCCCCTGCCACAGGCAGGGCCACCAACCTCCAGGCCTGGACCTACACGAGGTTGCCCAGGGCCCCGTCCAACCTGGCCTTGAACACCTCCAGGCATGGGGCATCCACCCCCTCTCTGGGCAGCCTGTTCCAGCCCCTCACCACTCTCTCTGTGAAAAACTTCCCCCTAATATCTAATTTAAACCTTCCCTCCTTCAGCTTCAATCCATTCCCCCTTGTCCTGCCATTTTCTACCCTTTTAAAAAGCTGGTTCCCCTCCTGTTTGGACGCTCCCTTCAGGGACTGGAAGGCTGCAATGAGGTCCCCCCGCAGCCTTCTCTTCTCTAGGCTGAACAAGCCCAGCTCCCTCAGCCTCTCTTCGTAGGGGAGGTGCTCCAGCCCTCGCATCATCTTCGTGGCCTCTCCAACAGTTCTGCATCCACCTACCATGCGGGTGATGGTGGTGTTTATAAAGCCAAATCACAAAATACAACCATCCTCCTGGTTCCCACAGTAACTCAGTAACTGTGATCCTTCCTCTGGTAACACTCCCAAAGGGGAGTCCTCTCAGGTGGGGACGCTGCCCCATGAAGTTCCCCTTGGGGCAGGTAGAAGGAACCTCAGGAGCATTGCTCACGGGTGCTCACACTGTAACGTTGCACTTGGGCACCACATATATGAAGTCCATGGATTTTGATGAGACAGGGGAAAAACAGTTTTTGCACTCATCTTGTGCATCAAGCAACAAAAAAACACAAAACCAACCAAGCCTCAGCAAAGGAGATGTTTCTGTTGCTTGACACCTTAAATGGATAAATGCAACGTGTTTCAGACATGTGCTGATCCCAAGAGGTAACACCATCTTCAGCCCCCAGTCTGACATGAGGTCTGACTCCACTCCCAGACATGACCTTATTTAAAACAGACAAAATATGCAAAACAGGCAATTAGAGGGAGAACTGCCTGCACATATGCCAGACCACTGGTTATCCCACTCAGTCCCTCTCACACTTAGCTGGTGGGTAATGTTTGATCCCATCAACAGCAGGCCTCCAGGTCTTGGAGATCCTTCTTGCATTTATACTCTACAGCCAGAAGAGCGGAAACCACCTTATCTTCACCCGCTTTACTCCCACCTGTGCTCGCCTCAGGCAGCTTTCTCCAGACCCTGTAGAGTAAATGTTTCAAGAGCTGCATGGGAAAAGATCAGAATAAGAAATGCATGCCCAGATTTTTTTCCCATGTGCCTGGAAACCTGAAGCTCTACGTAAAGGTAAAAACAATTTGCAATTGGTCCTAAAAGCCATGTAGACCAACTCCCTCACTGTACAGTGGCCATGTCACTGGCCACCTATTCCTACCAGGGTTATGGACCCCAGGTCAGGCCAGCAGAGTTGATGGGCAGATCTTGTCCATTGGCTTGAATTTGTCCTAGTGACAGCACAGCATTTGGATGTTAATGTGCCCTTTGCACCCGCGAGCGGTGCCCCGGGACTTGTTCTCTGATTTTATGTTGCCTCTGGAGCTGGTCCCCCATGGCATTACCCCAGGAACCATCTGAAGATGGTTCACTGAGGGTTGGATTAGATGACCTCCAGAGATCTCTTCCAACCTCAACCATTCTGTGAGTCTAAGAGACACAGGTTCACTTGCTGTCGCTTTCCGTTCCTACATTGACTCATTTGGGTTTGCCACTCATCTACTACAGTAGTTCATCTTGTTTGGTTGACTGTTTTTTGGGTTTTTAACAAGGTTCCTGGGCTCCCATTAGCAGCAGAACTAAACATCCTGCCTTCACATGCTCAGCTCCACTGTTTTGTTGCTGGGACCCCAACTTGCAGCAGCAGCTCTGAACTGAATTGCGAGCATGCTTTAATCTAAGCAATGAAATGTAAACTAGGTTCGTTTTACAGACAGCTGTAAGAGCTGGCTGTAGGAATGCTTTTTTTAATCCTCTGCTCTTTGTCAGGATGCCTGGGTCTTTTTCCTACCCTTGTGTCCTGTTATCCAAGGCTGAGCAGGAGGATCTTGCAAGGGTGAGAAGATGAGAAAATTCAGCTAGGACTGTGCTGATTGACAGAGTGCCAGATAGCTCCACTTGGTCACCAAGTCTGCTCAGACATCATTTTAACTTGGGGGGAAAAGCAAGGAAAATTAGTCCAATGGGTCATTATTTCAAGTGAAGAGCTGCAGTTGATGCTCTTTCATGCACAGTGCTCGTTTGTGCTGGTAACTGCAGTTAAGGTCCTTTGGATTTAAACCCATGAAGTATAGCCTGTCAGAAACAGACAGGCGCCCTTTCCCATGGGTGATCATGAACAACCGGACCCAGACACTGCCTTGGTCCCAGCATCCCCAGGCATCCCTTGGTGCCTCCAGAGATCACTGTGGGGACCAGAGGGATGCCGTGACGAGAATGCTGCAGCCTGCAACAAAGCTCAAGGGCAGGCATCCAACCAGCCCTTCTTCTCTGCCAGGTCCTTGTTCATAGGATCATAGGATTGTCAAGGTTGGAAAAGACCCTTAAGGTCATCAAGTCCAACCGTTAACCCATCACTGCCAAGTCCATCTATACCATGCCCTCAAGCACCGCATCGATCCATTCTTTAAACACCTTAAGGGATGGAGATTCAACCCCTTCCCTGGGCAGCCTGTTCCAATGCCTGACCACCCTTTCGGATTTTTCTGGGTGGCAGAAGCAGGGGGAATGGGACAGCAACAAGCATAAAAGCATTCATTAAAAGAAGCAAAGGGTATTTCTGGCCAGAGAGGTGTCTGGAGGGGAGATACCTCTTTGGGGTTTCTCGGTGAACCTAGCCGGTGAGTTGCTGTAGGTGTTGGCTGCTCGTAGGTTTGCCCGGCACGGGCACTGCTGCAGGAGAAAGCTGCTACCAGGGAGTGATGGAAAACAACGCTCAACATGCCGGGTGTGCTGCAGGGCTAATAGATGTCTGCCAGTTCATCTTCCATCTCCAGGAAATGGGGCTTTTTATCTGCTCCCCCTGGATCTCCCCGCAGGGCTTCATCCACCCCACGCCCTAATAAACCTGAGCACTGTTTCTTTCTCCCTGTGATGGTATCCCACTGCGGTTCCTCCCAAGAGGGATTAGGGATTTGGAGCAGCCTGGCAAAGCCCTCTCCTGCCCTCACCCCACACCAGGCAGGGCTCTGCCTAGTAGGAGGTGGCCAGGCGCAATGCCCGGGAGCTGCTCGCTCAGTGCCAGCACTGGGCAGATCAAAACAGCTTACCGAGGCACTGTGCTGCTCCCATCTCCTGACTGCACCAGGGCGTCTGTTTGAAAGGAGAATTTGCTGGTCTTTCACACTCAGGGGTGAGAAAAGGTGGTGTGACCTTCTCGGTTTCTGCTTTTCACTTTCTCATTGTAAGCGTCCTTCCTGACGACCCCACACGCTCCCAGTCAGCAGCTTTCCCATGTGTGACTAAAGCTCTTTCTAGCTCAGAAAACACGGGAGGGAAAACTCCTCTCCACTTCCCATCCATGGCCAATATTTGCTCTTGGGAGTTGTGTTGGCCATTGAACATAACAAGAGTTCAAGTTTTCAGGATCCAAATCCTTCTGAGGTGATGCTGCAGGGACAGTGTGTTCAACAAATATTGTCTATCAAAAGTCACCCTCTTCACCCGTGCACAAGTGAACCTGTCGAGCAAGCCCAACTATCACAACCTTGAGTGAGCAACTGCATGCACGTAGGATGTTAGTCGTGTCTTTGTTTTTTCCACGGAAACTTATCCCTTCTTTCATGGTGCAAAAAGCCTCCAAAAATTCCCTTGGGTGCTGAGCTGCAACATGGTGTCATGTCAGCCGGTCGGTGACCCCTGCCTCCGTTACGGTGTAGTAATAACTGAAGGTGGTCGTCTTTGTCATCTTGTTTGGGAATGACTGGGGTATGAGAGATTTAGGGGATTGAATTACAAACCCCTTCTCCTCCTTGGACAGGCCCTGTTTGTGTGGGCTCCCACCGTGAAATGGCGCTTGAGGCTGCTGGTGCTGCTTTGAGGACAATTTCTAGGCACGTCAGCAGAAAAGGAACAGCTCCGAGGCTGTGCTTCCTCCTCCCTGTGCAAGATGTGGGCTGTGTGGAGAGGAGCTTCCTTTCCTCAAAAAGATGTGCATAAGCAGTGTCTCTCTTCTGGAAAGATGAAGAGAAAATAAGCCCTCCTTCCCCTTCACACTTTCCAGGAATCAGAAAAGAAATGAGTCCCTTTCTTCCACCCTCGCCCCAGAAGTGGGGGATCAGCAGCCTGAATCCCCATGCCTGGGGCAGCAGGGAAAATCCTCCCAGTAGCAGCAGATCAGCCCCAGTAACCCTGTGCTACCCCCTGTGAAGATGACTTGCACCCTCTACCCAGCAATTTGCAACCATACATTTCCCTCACCCCTGAGTGAGAAACCACCTAACACAGATGCAGTAGTTTCTCTTTCACACGCTCCAGCCCCTGCAGAGCTTTGTGGGTTCCCTCCCTTCTGCTCCTCCATGAGGCTTTGGTCTTTAAATCTCAGCATCTTCTGAACCTCCAGTCCATCATGCATGTGCACACCCCTGCCCCATGGAGCGAGGACACTCAGGACTGATGGTGTCCAGCAAGCGCTGCTGTCCAGGAACTGCCACATCTTGCAACCTCTTCAGATTTGAAAGCCAAATATTAGCAGGACTGCACGAGTCTGGTTACATTCAAATGCTGCACGGTGTGTCCTACAACGTTACGTTACTCGTTACCCAAGTAGGGTCATGGAGAATACAGGGAACGTAGGGGTTGTGTGCCACCTTTCTGGACACCCAAGCTGTGAGCTTGCCTTCATTTTAATCCATACTTTCACCATTGCCATTGGTCAATACTTTCAAGTGTAGGGTGGGAAATAAGTGTTGGCCCACACGTATCTCCTGAGCTATCCATCCTGTGTGCTGGAGGAAAGCTGTCTCTCCCAGTGACTGTCTTTGGGACTCTGCTTTCGTTCATGACATCCACCCTTGTCTCCTCTAAAACCTCCTTCCTGAAGGTCTTCCCTGTGGTTTTTGCACCATCTCTGTTGCTGCTTTGTTTCCTCAAAACGTTGACAAAAGTGCAATCACTTCCCAATCTTCTTCTGCAATAGTTGTTCCAAAAAACACAGCTTCCTTGTCCTTCTTCCCCATTCATGCCCTCCCTGAACTTTTGTCCTTTGCCTTTCTCATAGCCTCCTTTCATTTAAATGAATTTAAATTGAAACAAGCACAACAAGGGGTTAGAAATTAATGCTGTGCAGTTAAAAGTCTCTCAATTTTTGGGGACTGGGCTCACCCCAGTAAAGCTGGAGCCTAAATCTACTTATGCTGGCCCAACGCAAAGAAAGAAGGGCAGCCATGGTCTGCTAGTCCCAAAGACCTTCCACCTCTGAAAGAGTTAATGCTGAAACTCAAAGGACAGAGGCATGAATAAATTCTGCAGGTCTGTCAAGGTAGCTGTTTGAGATTCACAAACTACTCATAAATTAGATGTCACCTGAAGTGCTGCTTCAGAGCACAAGGTCTATGTTGAAGGGGGTCATTTCTGGCAGGACAGACAGCAGGATGGGAAAGAAATAACATCTGGGGTGCTGACATGGAGACAAGTCAAACCCCTAAACACAGCCCTGAAAGTCAGCTGGGAGATACGTAGTGAATGACCAAGGCTGGAGGCCAAGGATGACCCACAGCACCTGTAACCTTGTCTCTGCCCAGCGAGAAATGGGGCTCTGAGAAATGGCCTACGTTGGATACCCCTTTCGGGGGAAAGCTAAAAGTCACTTAGATTGCAAGATTTTGTTTGGAGCGAAGAGACTTTATTTCCCTTCCATCTTACAATACAAAGCTATGCCTGGTAGGAAGCGGGAGGTCTAGTACTTAAAAAATTGCTTTTGACACAAGGAAGAGATGAGCACAGACAGGACTGCAAGTACCAAGAGAACAAATACCATGCAGCTGATGATGTTTTTGAACTTTCTAAAACTATAGATGATCTACTTGATTAAGTCACAGCTATCTGGCTATCATGTATCTGACAAATACGTATCATGTAGAAGCATGTCTGTATTCACTGCTGTATATAGGTATATGATAGATGAATAAATATATTAATAGTATATCTAATATATGAGTAAACATGCAGTGAGGTTAAAGATAGTGAAACCAAAGGCTAGATCGTAGTGGACTGGGGCAGGGATGGAAGAAGGGAGGAGGACAGTGCTGTGAGGTCCAGGGGAGCCAGGAGGGGAAGAGGGGCAGAATAGTAAGATTCAAAGGGAAGAAGGTGGATACTGGGGGGGATTTTATAGCCAGATGAAGGTTTCTGTCTCACGATGCTCCTGTGGCTCCCAGGCCTTCTGCAGAGCCTCAACCTCAGCTGAAGTGAGGATGGAGGTTGTTTTCCTCTGCTCCTTTCTAGTACCTCTCTGGGCACATCCCTGGGGGATGCTGAGCTGGGCTCAGGTGCAGATGACACAAGTGTAAGATTCCCACATCCTATGGCCTCGAGTCCCCCAGGTACCTCCTGCCTTGTGAAGGTCAGAAAACGGCTATGAGTTTGGTAATTGGCTCTTGGATTGTGGCTCCTTTTCAGGGTGTATTTTGACTGTAAGTGTTGCTATTGCAACACAGAGCTACTGGATTAGGTGGGTTGACTGCTGGCAGCTGCCTAAAAATGTCCAATTCCTTTTCACTGGATCATGTTTATTTTCCTCTCATCCTCTGCAACAAGAGGAACCCACTGGAGGCCTCTGGGGTATTAGGATGGTTTTCCCAGAAACTGTCTCCAGCTGAGACCTCTTCTACCTCCAGTTATGGTTACATCTAATTTTTAGGTGTCCTTCCTAGTCAAATTTTGAGGACACCTGAATTGGTGATTGAAAAGGAGGACTTTAACAGGAGGCACCTACCCGCAGATGGAAGTCTTCCTCACCCACCATGTCTACAGTGTTTCATGTTCAAAGAAAAGAGATATGAAAGAGGCATCAGGGACTGGTGTCTCTGTCAGATCCAGACATCTAAAAGACTGGGTAAAATGAAAAAAGAAAGGAGCTCTGACTCAGAACTGTCTGTCGTTGCTAAACGTTCCCCATAGGGCTCAGGCACAGCAAAAAATGTCTTCATCACTGCTGTTGGGAAAGGTGCAACAGAGCTGACAGACTTCAGGGAAGACTTGTCTTCATTTCCCTCAGCTAAAGACCAAATCTACAGGGACGTGATGGCAGCTGCAAAGACATTAAGCTGAAAGAAGCTGGCAGGGATTAATCGTGCCCTTTTTAACATTTTGGAAGGATGTTGGTCAGAAGCATATCAGATGTTGTTTAATCAAGCAGTTGTGGAGTCTTTCACACCTTCAGGGCACATTTTCAGTAGTCACTAATTTTCAGCATAACTGAGCAAAATTCAGTTTTATGACTTGGTGGTGGGAGGAAAACATCTCCAAAAAACTGAGTCATTTGATTTCAGTAAACCAATAGCAACCTTAAGCACACTCATAAGATTACAGATAAAGACATGTGGCTGACCTCAAAGGTCATCCCATGCATTTTTCAAGCAAACTCCAGAAGTAATTGTACTTGTGGTTTACTTGAAAGACATCCCATAATGGAGACCCCACTACCTTCCCAGAGAGCCTGTTCCCGTACCCAAGAAAGTTAGAGGAACCCTCTTAATGTCTAACACAAACTGTACTGAGTCTTGCTTGGTTTAATCCATGGTTATCTCATTCAGCATGAGCAAGGAGAGGAGAAACCCTGTGTGTACCTGAAGGCTGCTGCCCAGCCCTCCAGAGTCGCCTTTTTAAGAGTAATTTATTTTTTCAGTTGCTCATCACGAGTTGGGTTTTTCAGAAGAGATCTCTCACCCCTGGATTCCTCCTGGCTGACTCACATTTTATTGACATGAGGTGCCCAAAACTCTGTCTGCCACTCTAGCCGAGGTCTTACTGGTGTTGATGTTGGGAATGACACTTGAATCTTGGAGGAAGCTCATGCCAGAATGTCATATCATGATCCATTGCATACTGTGTCATGGTGGACTTTAGGATTCACCATAATCACACGGCATCGTCACATCACTGCTAGCACCTTCACTGTAGTGCTTAAGCACTTAAGATTAGTGCTGATACCTACAATGCTGGTCTTGTGCTCTGCTCTCCAATGGCTGCCCAGGCTGGTCTGACCCCATGGTACATCATAGAATCGTAGAATTGTTTAGGCTGGAAAAGACCTTTAAGATCGTCTAGTCCAACCGTTAACCCAGCACTGCCAAGGCCACCCCTAACCCACGTCCCTCAGCACCACATCTACACGGCTTTTACATCCCCCCAGGGACGGTGACTCCCCCCTGCCCTGGGCAGCCTGGGCCAGGCCCTGACAGCCCTTTCGGGGAAGAAATGGTTCCTCATATCCAACCAAAACCTCCCCTGGCGCAACTTGAGGCCGTTCCCTCGCGTCCGGTCGCTGTTCCTGGGGAGCAGAGACCGACCCCCCTGGCTCCAGCCTCCTTCCAGGGAGCTGCAGCGAGCGAGAAGGTCTCCCCTCAGCCTCCTTCTCTCCAGGCTGAGCACCCCCAGCTCCCTCAGCCGCTCTCACAGCACTTGTGCTTTAAGAGAGACGTCCATCTCTATCCAATCCATTCCCCTTCTCAGATCTTTGTTGACTCTAATCATGAGGGTGGGGTGTGGATAGCGGTGCAGGATGGAGTGGAACAATTACTTGATATGTCTTGAAGGGTCTCCTACCATGTATATGAATTTCAAGGTGTTTTTTTCCCCCTCGAATTTGTTTTGATCACTTTGAATAATAGACCCACTCCCCCATGTCCTTGTGCTCCTTTCCTGCTTGTACCAATCTGTGCATTTAATAAAGATGTGGTCTCTTCTGTATCAGCTGAGCTACCAATGGAGGTGCTGAACAGGACCGTGGACAAACTTTGTGGAAACCTGTGGCTATGTTCTTCCACTCTGGTGTGGATGATTAAAGGCAACTCCCTGGGAGTGCTCTCCAGTGCTTTCCACACCTATCCCGATGGATTGCATCATCCTCCAGTCCCTCAAATAACACCAAGGGAGACATGATCCAAAGTCTTTGTGAAGAGAAGTGGTACGAAATCATCTGCCTCTCCCTTACCCACAAGGTCTGTCACCAGGTCACAAGAAGAAATCAGACTGATTCGAGAAAACCTGGTCTTGACAAATTCCTGTTTCTTGTCACTTTCCAGGTGCTTGTGGAAAGGTGGTCTCAGCAGTCATTCCAGAATGAAATGAAGTTCATCCTCCCAGTCTGTAGTTTCCAGGATCCATCTTTTCCTCCCAATCCTTCTTTTTAAAGATAGGCATGACTTCTCCCCTTTCTTAATCGGAGAGCATCTTCGCATCCTGCTCAAATTCCCCAAGGCAACTTCTCGTGGTTATCTTTAAGTATCTCAGAAGAGTCCCTAAGGCCCAGGCAAATGGAAGGTATCATCTGCTGCTTCTGGGTACTTTCAGCTTTGTAGGTGTCACCCGTCAATAACCTACCCTCTGCGATGAGCAGCAGATCGAAGTTCCTCCTGGTCATATTGTGATGGTCAGGCCATGTAAGAGGGGATTTTCCAGTGTCCTAGATCAGTTTTGTGTTGTTTTGGCCTTTCTGATTTAGCCCCAGCAAGCTCAACACAGGGAGGCTCATCTTTTTGATGCTGACCTAGTTTCTACTTTCTGTATGCCACCTCCTGAGGTTGAGGTCAATGAAGAGCTTGAGACTTACCGTACCTATAATGATGTTTCTTTCCTTCACTTCAGGGAGCTTTGTGCTTGAGATCTGATTATTGTTTATTTTAAATTGAGAAACAAGTCGAGCACACAGGCACACTTGTGTTCAGCTAAAAGCATTCGCAAATCTGAGTTTCAAAACTCTTCCAAAATGGACGCTTTTAAAGAACAAGAATAATGGTTATTCATAAAATCATTCACTAAGGGAAAAAACAGATTTGGGGACCTAAAAAAACAGATTTGGGTGTGTGTTATTTCCCCTGTTGCCTGTCTTGTGTAAAAAATCTTTTCAATTACGAAACTATGGAGCTGTCCTGAATTGCAGCTTGTAGCACAAGAAGGCTGACCACCTCCTCTCTGAAGTGCTGATGCACTGAACGTTAAATCACCCTTTCAGCAACTTCAGTAACAAACGCATGTAGGATTTACAATAAGAGAAAAATATCCGGCAGCAAGGGCAGCCAATGCAGTTAGGTGATGCAGGTAGGCATGCATTGCCCAGGCATGCGGCGGAGTCTACAATAAGTAAGTTTTTTGTGAGTAGACGGGACAGGGAACTGCCAGGAATTGAGCCTTTCTGGAGGCTGGTGATGGACTAAATGTCCTTTCCAGGTCCATCTGCTTTTGCTGTTTGGGACACTCACAAGCTCCCAAGTGTTTTGTGTCAGTCGTGTCGCGGCAGGGAGGCTGAGGCAGAGGTTTTGGGAGTTTGCAGTGGTCCTTTGGCAGGTCCTTGTCAAAGCCGAGAGCAGAGCTCAGGAAATCCTGGTTCCCGTTCCTGCAGCTGGCAGGGTGTTTTTCATAACAGCAGAGACAAGTCAAGGAGGACCGACATTTCTCATAAAGAATTTCCCTTGTGTTCGCAAGTGAATGAAACACCATCGTGTCTCGCCAGCGAAACCCAGTTGCACTTCAGCTCTTGCTGACTCGCGTAGCTCGGTTCAAAGATAAAGAGTTTTTCTGCTTTGGGGTAAGGATCCAAGACAGCTGGCTTGCTGCTCTTGTGTCAGTCCCCGGCTGAAACCAAGGTGCTGTGGTATCAGTAACTGCTGCGTACGTGGAAGCATCTCACCACTTCCTACGCGCGATAGCTGAATGCTATCTAGCACAGGCTGCACACAAACCCCTTTCCTGTATCGGGGTTGCTGACACTGAGCAGGGCAGCTTTGCTTCTCATAACAAAAAAAAAACTGACCGAAAAATATCCTGGCTCTGCTTTCCCTTTTGTGAAGCAGCGCAGAGAGATGGTGGCTCCTGGGGAAAGCCCCTTCCCCAGCGAGGAGCCTCAGCGATGTGCAAAGCGCGGTGCGGCCGTTCTGCTTCTCCCGTGTGATGTCTTCAGAGTGCCCTGGATGGGATGGAGCAAAATGGACACGTTAAAGATAGATTGATGAGAGCCTGACAGCTTTTCGGCTAGGAAGGTGGGACTTTCACGATGGGTTTTGTTCAAACAACATGGTCAGGAAACAAAAAAGTCCAGAGTTTTTAATATCTCCTGTCTGGGTGTGTTTTGCCCTTGAACATCACTGGACAGAAGGAATTCTCCACACTGGCTTTTTTTTTTTTTTTCCCCCCAGTTTATCAGTAATGTTATCTAATCTTACTGCAATTAACTGCAATAATGAAATCTAAAGATATTAATTGAAATGTTTGCACTGAAAATAATTTTCTACTAGAAAGTCAGTTCATGACTGGTAGAGAAACAAATAAAGCTGTGAGTTTTTACCTGCCATTAGTAAATGTTATTTACTTATCTTTGGGAACAGATTGTTCCTGCAGGCCAATTTGTTTGGATGACTGGCAATAAACAACATGCAGCCTTTCAAAGGCTACTTAGATGAGCTGCCTAAATGGATGCTAAATGAAAATAATTTGAAGCACAAAGGAGTAGTCTGAGAGTAAATACTATCTTTAGGTCAGTTCCTCTATTTTCTCTTCTGAACGTTTGAGTGATTTCCAAGGGCAAAATTAAACGTTCAATATATAGCATGACATGCGGAGAAAGAATCTCGGATGAGCAGAAGACTTCATGTCATAAGCATTGACAAATAAACCCCAAATAGCTGGAGGGCAACTGTGATCTTTAGGAGAGATCAGCTCTGTAATGGAATGATCTGGCTGAGCAGTTGCCCAAGGTTACAGTAAAGAGGAGTGTCACCTCTTTTAATCCTGCAGAAGAATTATGTTTTGAAAAGTTGATATTAAGTAAATGCATGGATTTTAATGACAGGTTTGTGCCACTAACCCAAATGTGCTCTCCAAATAAAGCATCCATCCGTGTCCGCGGGGAATATCCAGGAGTAAGTGTGAGAGCGGTACAAAACAAGAGCCATGTTCTTGGTGTCGTTTCCTGTAGCACACCTCCCAGGATACCGTGTTGGGGCTGATGGTAACAGCTCTGCGTTTATCAGAAACTTTTCTTACCACCAAAAAACCTGAAAACTATCAGCCAATGCATTTTGTGCTGATTTCTGTGATTTTCATCTGCGGCTGACTTAAAAACAAGAACCAGGACATAGAAACTCAACTCTAAACCTGGTATTTTCTACCTCCTTATTGCTCCTGCCTTACCCGCATTGACCTGTATTTTGGTCTTACTTTGAATAACTCTCCAGATCTTTTTCATAATGTCAACGGTTTTACAAAGATTTGACTTTTGACATGGAAGGTTGGACTTGACTCCACGCTGACTCTTTCC
>JMFS01008419.1:0-12502 GCA_000699545.1 Podiceps cristatus | reverse complement strand
CCCCCCTCCCCATTACCTAATTCAAGAGTAGGGGACAGAGTGGAAGAAATCGGTTCCACTCAGTAAAAGCCTCAGGACAGTGCAGGGTTTTTTTGCTTTCTGTCTTGCCATCTCAAATGCAAAGCTTGTAACTTTTCTTCTGCTTTAAGCTCCTAGCTCTGCGAGCGTAACTTCTATTTCTACATTGGCAATTTCTGACCTGTTTTTTTTGAGGATGCCCCTACCAGTGCCTAAAAGCCCTCTAGACCTAGACTCTGACCACTGGCTTCTGTTTAAGGCCCTTTCCTTCATTTGGGACCCACGGAGGACAGCTTTGCAGCACTCGCCGTCTTCTGGAAGCCTTGCCAGAAAGGAGGCGAGCGTGAAAATATTGTGCCAGCACCAGCAAAAGAGGCATCGCGTGGAGCTGCAGCGGTAGCGAAAGCAGGAGGCTGGGCCAGCTGTGAAGAAGCCAGATTTCAGCGGGGAGGAGCCAGGGCCAGCGCGGCGCTGGGGCTCGGGCGCTTGGCCTCAGTTGATGCATTGGGCAGGCGGTGGCGTGCGGATGCGGGAGAGAAATAAATGAGGAGTCATAGCGAAGGCGCATTTCCAACCAAGGGGAAGGAGCAGGCCTCTCCGAAGGGAGCTGACGTTGGGGATTTCTGGAGAGAGAGCACAGGGAGCCTTGCCGGTCTGGCTTCCACCCCCGGCCAGCGTTAACATCTGGGCACAGCTGTTTCCTGGAGCACGTTTTGCTGCTGCACGTCGGCTTGTTTTGCAGCAATGGAATCGAATGGCACTTTCCTCGCTTGCAACAGTAAGTCTGTAGAAATGGCCTTGCATTTCAGCTCTCTTATCTTGTCTGAGAGCTTTATTTTCCCTCCTCTCTTCTCCTCCCTCCTTTGCCTCCCCTTTTTCTCATTTGGAAATAATGCAGCATTTAATCGGTGTTACGGAGAGAGATGACAGATTTTCCTTTGTTAATAGGATTAGCCGTGGTGGTAGAAAAGGTGTCTTGTCTGGATAAATGTCTGCAAATCCAGAAAAGTTTATCCAAGTCTCTGCCCCTTTATGGTGAAACTGGGAGCGGGACAGATGCTCAACTGAGTAAACTTTGGGCTCTGGTGAAGACAGCAGAGCCAGGATAAATCACCTCAGCTCAGCGTCTGCCCCCAAGACTCTATAAATGTTAAGCACAGAATAAGTAATGTTTCTAAAAATGAAGAAATCCTCTCTGCCCTTCCAGCAGGTGAGATTTAAGAAGATTCAATTGGTACTGAGACTGGCAGGCTTGTCTGATAGACAGGGTAATGAAATATCCTTTATTCCCTTCTCTGACTTTAATATATTGCTTTGTTACCTCTTCATTGTATTTTACTTACTCTCATGAGCAGAAACAACTCAGGGCTGTGGTAGCTACGGGTTGAAATGGGATATTGTGATCCCACAGAAATGGGAAAAGTCTCCAGTGCTTATTTTTATTTCATGAGAAAGATGCTTTCTTACTATAGATGAGCTATAAACCAAAATAAACTAATAGAGCAATAAGTGATTGACCATGAACATAATCAGTTTAGCATTACCAGGAGAAATGTGAAAAGCTTCCCCCAGGCTCAAGAAATCTTCTCTCTGATTTTCCCAGATGCTAGAAATCTGACAGGAAGGTGAAACAGAGGTTAATGTTATACTTCGTGTAGGTATCTCATTCATTATACAGCCACTGGGGAAAGAAAGCTAAGAAATACATCTGGAACTCCTGAAATATTTCCTATTCTGGCCTGTGGGTCATTTTTCAGTAAATATTATTTAGTCTTCTGGGGTTAGGATCCAAGAAGAATTCAGTGTCTGTTTGTTAATCTATTTTCTTGTCTCAGGCAGAAAAATACACAAGTGTTGAATGAGCCAAGATTTTCAGAAAATATTTACTGAAATTCTTTAACACATAACGCACACAAGTGCCTAAGTCATTCTGAATGCCAGACTACTTAGGCAAGAGAAGTTGCTCACGTGTTGATTTGTTAAGCAGGATCAGACTTGTGCTATGCAGTTTGTCAGAAATTTCGCAGATACTGTGGTTTATAGATACATTTTGTCTATGGCTGTATGTTGAAACTCAGTTTCTTTTGTTTTCCGTTTCTTTCTTTCCTTTTTTTTTCTTTTCTTCTTCCCCTAACGTAAATACAACAGCAGCTGTATTTACTATGTCAGAATTAACCACAGCCATATCTCAGTAAAACATCTGACAGAGAGTAGGAGACTCCTGAGATACCTTCCGGTGGCAGAAGCAGGTATTACTGTAGATGAGAGTTTCTGAAAAGTTTGTAGAGCGTTGTTTACTCTGCGTTTGGATGGAGATCATTGTCCAGGGAAGAAAACTGAGCACGCTCCCATGTTTGCAGAGCCAGAGTAGCTGCTGCGGTTCCTTGGTCTGTGCCTTTTATTTTGAATGTGTTCGATTCAGCTGGATGAGCTTCTCGTTGCTTATTTTATAAGGAGTCATCTACATTTAGCATGCAATGAATCTGCTAGACTCAGTGGGCTATTAATAATCTTTCTCTTGCCTCATTAAGTTGGTTTGTTGCTGAACTGGGAGCCCTTGTGCTCGCACGGATTATAGAATAGCTAATTTGTACTATGCCTTATTCTTATACACTGACTTTTTCATCCAAGACACTGTGTACATTGTGCGGGGAATGCCACAGCCCCGTTAGGGGAATGCCCTCTGCCGCGGCCCAGGGTGAGAATCAGCAGAGAAGGGTTAGTAAAATCCTACAAAACAGGGCATGTCCTTGTTTCTTCTGTCGGTTAGTCTCAAGAATTAACTTCTCGATTTAAATTTCTGAATGAATCATCTCCACCTGCCCTTCTTAGCTGGCAGCACTGAGGAGGCTCCTTCTGTGCTTCAGCCTCCGTGAGTGGAGATGATACTACTTGGGATCAGCTGGGATCTGCTCTCAAGCAGCCGGTGACTTTGATCTCCTTTCCTCCAAACAAAATGCTCCTAGCACACTCTGCTTGATGCAGGTTGTGCCTGATGCGTTACGTGGGAGTTTTTTGAGTCATAAAGTTTCTAGTAGTGAAGGAGACTTTGCAGTACTGACACTTCTCAGTGTATTAAACATGCAACATGTTCCTTCTTCAGACAGGACAAGTAAAATTCATTTTGCGTCTTTTTTTTATTTCAACAATGCTAAATTTCCAATCTGAGTCTTTGGGTAAAACTAAAGCCCATGGTTGATTTTGAGATTGTTGCTAGTGTGCAAAATCCCAACATCATATCCAAAAGCAGATGAGTCAGGGCAGGAAGATCCTTAGGGAAAAATAGATTTTAATGAGGAGATGAAAGAGGAGGAAGAAGGAAATGCAGTCACTTGGGAAACTGCTGCAGGTAGAGGAGAGGAAAGGATACAGCCAATTACAGGGAAAAGCAAGGGGGAAAGGTGTGTGGGGAAGAGATGACTTGTGCAAGATCCGCAAATGGAGCTGCCTGGGTAGGCAGCTCTGGGAGCCAAAGGTGTCAATGAATTGGGAGCAAAGTATAGCTGCCTTACGGGGAGATCAAATATATGAACTGGTATTTATGAAGGAAAGTTCCAGAGAAGCATTTGGTTTATTTGATCATCCAGGGTGGGATTCAGCTGACTAAATGCAGGTGTCTGCAAGAAATTTTAGGCTTATAGGGATCTCGACAGGTGACTTGCACCCTGTCTTCTCTTGGCCCCTTATTCAGTGCACTGTAGGTATCTAAATACCGTGAGACTAACCCCCAGCCCATGCGTCTCCTAGATCCTTACCATGGGTGGAGGTTTCTCAGTCCTTACTCAGTCAAGCCCACCAGAATGGAGGGCTGCAGACCTTGGTCAAACACGGAGGTTACTCTTTTTCTTTATGCAAGTAGAGAAGATTTTGCCACAGTTTCTTCTAAACCGAGATACTTCCACGTCTTAGATGACCCAGTGTAGACATGCATGTGGGGAAATTTTCACACCTCCGGCTGCCCCTGACATGGGTGCCTTTTGAAGTCCTGTGTTGAGATACCACAGGACAAGTCTCATTGCCTGTTTTTGTCTAAAGTTACAGAGTGCTGACATTCCCAATAAATCACGGAGGGGAAAAAACAAGATTTTTTCCCGTAGTTTTGCATAATTCAATTGTGCAATTTAATTATTGCACAAATTTTGCCTTGCTACAGAACTATCAGAGTGATCTGCATTTTGTCTGTGGAAGAAATTTCAGCTCATGAAGAAAATGTCAAGAAAAACTGTTAAGTGGCCTTAAAAAAATGAAGCTGGGACCCACCTAGAATTGACTTTGGTTTTATGAAGAGAACATTTTCATCAGCATGTGTCCAGAAACACGACTTAGGAGTTAGGCAGCTAAGCTGCATGAGTGCTCCTGGCTGTTGGTGCCGGTCCCATCCATCAAGTTAATATCCTTCTTTTCAATTACTTTCTTCCCACTCTTTTCACACCAACTACTGGAAAAGCTGTAATTTACTGCAAGCCAAGGTTTGCTTTAGTGCCTCTCACTCTGCAGCCAAATCTCTACGAGCCTTGTGATGGAGGGACCAGTGGAAGGACCGAAGCAAACCTTCAGTCTGGTCTTGAGTTCCTGAGTGCAATGAACTTTTCAGCTGGGACATTTTACCTGGATTTCATCAAGAGCACAGGGCAGTGGCTTTTGATGGGTCACAGCCAGTGCCATGCACGGATCCAAGTGCCCTTAGAGTGACCCACACTGGCAGAAAGATTTATGAAGCTTTTCACAACTAAAGGTCACAATTCGAAGCATCTGTAAAACGTCTGAGTGGGCAGCCTGGCTTCGTCTATACAAACCGGGGCCCGGGCTCTGCACCGTTTAACTGCCAGTAGCCTCCCCAGCAAGGTTGTGATTCATGACAAGTTGGCACATAGCGTGAGCGGGGTAGTGGCACGGGTCTGCGCTCCTTCCCAGTGGGCAGTCTGGATACAGCCAGCCTGTTCTGGGGAAAGGCGCTGGGCTGCGTGGCCTGACGGGAGCAGAGCTGGAGAAGGGACCATTCTCCTTCCAAAGACCTTACAGACAAGGTGAGACAGGCAAAGGAGACAAAGTGAGACTCAGAAATATCGGGCAGGGTGACAGTGCTGATCTCAGTGCCCCAGAACCCTGCCCAGCATACGGCTTCTTGCCAGCATGCGGGTGGAGGAAGGTTTTAGGCAGTGATTTGAAGAACAGCCACAACAGGATGCCTGAGGAGAATTCCTCCTATGCGAAACGTTAAAGTCACCCTGCTCTGGCTCAGCAGGACTTCTCAGGCTCCTGGGAGTGGGCAAGAACAGCCAGCTTAAGGAAGAGAAGGAGGTTTGCTCACGCTGCCACGGCTCTGTGGAGAAGCCCATTCTCAGTGTCACCACAAGGTGGAACTTGGTACATACCACATGCACCAGAGATGCCTCCACTGTCAACAAGCAGCAGCTTCCTTGGCCAGAGATGCACCGATGCTTTATGGTCTCAGCACCCTCTCCCTGGTCCCCACTCCGCCGGAGGGAGCAAGAAGGGGAGGGCTGGTGTAGAGGAACCATTGGCATTTTTTGTTGGTGGTGAGAAACTAGAGGTTCTCAAGCTCTGCTGTGCCATCAGCAAGGCCCGATCTTCGAAGGGTGTGCAGTGTAAGGGGGGAGAATAAAGCTGAGAGCAGTGAGAGTGTCCTCTCAGCACCCTCTCCCTGGTCCCCACTCCGCCGGAGGGAGCAAGAAGGGGAGGGCTGGTGTAGAGGAACCATTGGCATTTTTTGTTGGTGGTGAGAAACTAGAGGTTCTCAAGCTCTGCTGTGCCATCAGCAAGGCCCGATCTTCGAAGGGTGTGCAGTGTAAGGGGGGAGAATAAAGCTGAGAGCAGTGAGAGTGTCCTGGAGGTAGCAAGGAAGGAGGGGGTTTCTTTGGGTGGGATGTGAAAGGGCATGAATGAAGTGAAGAATGGGCTCCAGAGGGAAAGGCAGGGCAGGTGGGACCCTGCAGCCAGGGAAGGAGCTTTGTGGTCCTGTCCTCGGCTGGAAGACAACTCGCTATTGCTGGGACCACGCTGATCCCAGGCAAAGGGCTGTTAAAGAGCTGTTGTAAAAATCAGGTTGCATATAACCACGGCAGATGACAAAAGGGGCCTCTGCAGAGGCACTTTACAGGTAACATCATTGATTTGCAAAAGCACTGGGGAAACCAACTAAATCCTTGTCGCTTGACAGGTTTTCTGCTTTTCTGAACAGCAGTCGCTGCCCAGTGCTGCAGCTGGTTGTGCTCATTTCCAAGCAGCCTCTGCACTGAAAATACTCTTCATACTAGGAATATTTTCATACTTTGACACTGAGATGCTGGAGAGGGTCCAAAGAAAAGCAACAGAGCTGGTGAAGGGTCTGGAGAGCAAGTTTTAAGAGGAATGGCTGAGGGACCTGGGGTTCTTTAGCCTGGAGCAAAGGAGGCTGAAAGGAGGTTGTAGACAGGTGGATGTGGGTTTATTCTCCCTAGTAACAGGCAAGAGGACAAGAGGAAACATCCTCAAGTTACACCAGGGGAGGTTTAGATTGAATATTAGAGAACATTTCTTTACTGAAAGGGCTGCCAGGCCCTGGCACAGGCTGCCCAGGGAGGTGGTGGAGTCACCATCCCTGGAGGGATTTAACAGACGGGTAGATGAGGTGCTTAGGGACATGGTTTATCAGTGGTCAGGCACGGTTGGACTCGGTGACCTTAAAGGTCCTTTCCAGCCAAGGGATTCGAGGATTCTAGGTGTGCAGAAGTAGTCCTCAAACTGTATTTACCATCAGGAACTTCAGTTTCTGAGTGCTTCATCACCCTGACAAGTGGTGGAAGGTTGTGTTACTACGGACTGGCTGAACTACAGCTTTTCCGAACTCTCATAGATTTGGAGTTCACTTGGATTGAACAGTTTCCCGCTTGCTGAGGACTAGGAGTATGTAGGGGCAGACATTGCAGTTCATTAATGAGCAGCAATACTCTGATTGTGCTATTACTCTTATTAAAATAATTGGTTTGAATTTCACTGTGAGGGAGCCTGGGAGGAAAAATGGAATTACAGTGTTTCTTCAAAGAACAGCATAATCTAAAATAGACCTAATTTTTTCTTCTTGCAACAAATACAGAGCAAGGCACAACCTTTGGCCTCTTTAGTGGGGAAATCTCCCCTTAACATGACATTTGTTGTTTGCCAGAGGCCTTACTAGTCATGATAGAGTAATTTTCATCATGTGCATGATGCAATGGGGAAGCGGTGAGGTCATCACCGGCACAAGTATTTTCATTCCAGTCCTAAATTATCACAAGTCCGGGCAAATCAGCAGCTGACTTCTGTCATGTCGTTTGTGTCAGTGTGATGTAAAGAGACTATGATCAGTATTAGGGCTGCACCACTTCTGGTGTTGCCCAAACGTGGCGGTGATGGCAGTCTGGGTCCGGCCCCAAAGACTGCGAAACCACCCTGCTTCTTGCTCTGTGAAGCGGTAACAGAGCTTCCTTAGCTCCTTTGTATAAGGGTGTGATGGAGATTAATTCATTTTGGTAAACTATCTGAAGAGCAGCCTGTGCGGTAATAGTTTTCTCACATGGCCCATTTTGTACAAGACTCTACGGCCTTTCTGTCTCAAGTGCCTGTTTCCTCTGGATATCAAAGCACTTTACTAGCTTTTGGCCCACGTTCTGACATCCTCGTTCACATCGCTTTCCATTTGCTCCGTGAGTAATCCAGCTGGAATCGACAGGATGATTAGCACAGCTCCGATCCTGGGCACGGGGACATGAATAACTTCACTCGTGTGATGAGTGCCATTGATTTCAGTGGCATCGGTCATGTGGGTAAAATTGCGTGCTTGAGTGTTTGCAGGCTTCAGACCCAGTCAGGTGTTACTTCCAGTGAATAAGGGTTGGAGAATTTGTCCCTGAGCCGTTTGTAGGAATCACTTCCTCCAGCGCCGGAGCATGACGCAGCATCATGTAACGTCAATAAGCAATGCCATGTAACCCACAGCATCACACTTATCCATCTCTGACATTGTCTTTAAATGACCTCAAGACCACAATATATCCAGATCTGTCGTTCCCCAAAGCAGGGCATTTCTGGCCCAATGATCTCATCTTCATTTTAAAAACAAACCGATTGTAACTGCCTTACATCTCTGAAGCCCTCACAACAGCAAAACTCGCACATTGCTGGTCTGGAGAAGTACCTAAACTTAGTGAATGCTGAACCTGTGCTTTCTGTGTGTGCAGAATTCGGGGATAAGTACAGTAAAACGTTCTGTGAGGGCCTGGAAAGCTCCAAGCAGGGCTGGCACTGGCACCACTTATTAGGAATTACTGAGAAACTGAAGCAGAGGGGCTCTGTGTGCTCACAAATCGATCCCTATGGGACTCTGGCTGCTGCTGGACAGGAGAACTGGTGAGCAGAAGCAAATTGTTTTGCTAAGACAAGTATGAGAGACCACTCTCTTCCCCACTCCTTTAATTAGATCAGTCCTCTCCAGAGCGATGTGAAATATGGCAAGTGCTCTGGGACTGCTAGCTAATAAATATCATCTAGCCATTACATGATGGGAGGTGCCCACCTCCTGGCCAGGGCAAAAGCCAAGCTCCCAGCTCCCAGGGGAGCGCTGCAGAGATTACGGCTCTGACATCCAGCCGCTGTATGTGCAGGGGGCTCAGAAAAGGCTGGAGGTGTTTCCTCAAACACCCAGTGACGGCCTGGCTCACGTGTTCAGCAATGTCGCATCCAGAAAATGCCTTTATTCTCCTTTGCTGTCTGTGATTTGTAGCTGCTATGTGTAAATAAGGCGTTATTAGTTGTATGGCTGTTCAAGGCCATGCAATGGCCTTGCCTTGTCCCCAGGGAGTTTCTTACATGCGGCATATGGCAGCGATTAATGACCCTGATCCTGTCCTTGTGTGGGTCAAATAACCCAGTCCTCTGCTTGTCTGAGAGATTGGTAGGGCTTCCTTCAAAATGCGGAGAAAGAAGGGGAAGAAGGCTGGGTTGCCAGACACCAGAAACAGAGAATGTGTTTCTAAAAACCTGTGTTGAGTGCGATGGGGGGCTGGTGGTGGAGAGCCTTGGATTCGGTCTCCAACAGAAATGGTGACATGTGGTTCGCTGTCAAGTTTCTTGGGCACGTACTGGTTCTGCGGTAAGGGACGTGCACCCCAGCTTGGCTCCGTCTCCCTGCAGGGTCTTCACCCTTGGCTGGCCTGGTGGGGCAGCAGCTCGCAAGGCAATATGACAAACCCCCCTGGTCTGTACCAAGGTATGTAAACTCACCTAGGGTGGAACAGCTTGATAAGTATAGCTGCTGTATGTCACCACGGAAGGGGTCATGGCAGGGGAGGAGATGGGGTTTAGCCCCATTGCCAGGACAATGGACAATGGTCATGAATTTCAGCAAAGGGAATTTGTACTGGTCATAACGAACAAATTCTTCACTAAGAACGTCTAAGCTCATGAACAGGGATCTAGATTAGCTGTGGACTCTCTCTCCGTAGAAATATCCAAAACTCACCTGGACAAGGCTGTGAGGAACCTGATCTACCTTTGAAGGTGACCTGACTTTGAGTGGGTGACTGAACTAGAGATCTCCAGAGGTCCATTCCAACCTGAATTATTCTCTGATTCTGTGTAATCAGTGACTTGTTTAACCACTGATGGGGGCTTCTCCCTGTGCCAGATTGCAGGAGAAGTTTGAATTACAAGCGAAACCCCGAGCTATGCAGAAACACGGGATAAGTGACTCACCCAAGTCATACAGGAAATCGGTGGCAGAGAAGACACTCTCCAGAGTCTTAGGAAAATGCTTTAGCTGAAACAAACAAACAAACAAAAAGAGCATTAAAACAGTTTCCGAGCTGCTTTTGAGCTACGTTTGCCCCGACTAAAAGGTGTTTTTAGCTTCCTCTTCACTGCATGTTGGTGGGAACAGCTCGGAGCAGCTCAGCACAGAGGAGAAAGGGTGGAGCCAAGCTCTCTCCGATCCAGGCGTTTGTGGGCAGGCTACGCTGACAAGCCCTAGGCACTGATTAGGAGCCACGAACAATATTTGGAACTCCTCCAGCCCCTGGAAATGATGCATAAAACCCCACTGGCATATGACTGTAGGAAAACTTGTTCCTTCTACCTGGGCAGCTGCCGGCAGGCGCCTCAGCGTCATTTTGCATCCAGTGCGTGAAGCTGGTGAGCAAAGCCGGAGGAGAGACTTCCCACGGTTCCACCCCCGGCTGGACTCTGCCCTCCCCTGCCTTCCTCTGCCTGTGCTCTCCCGCTGCCTCCGCTCCCTCCTTGGAGCCCCGTTTGACACCCCGCATGCCAGAGGCTCCCGGATGAGCCCCGCAGAGGTGGCGTGGCCCCCCCATCCTTCCCGACGCCCGACGCCTCTCCCCGAGCCCCACGCTGGATCATGCAGTGCTTCCGAAGGCAGCCCAAGCGCAGCGTGTCCCAGGAAAACATCCTACGGGAGCAGAGCCGTAGAGTGGCCGCGTTGAATGGCAACAGGCTGGGTAAGGGACAAGTTGGCCAGACCCTCAGCGCTTCCACACGCTGGCAGCCGCTTCATTTCTGCCTCTTTTTCCTGCGCAGAGGCAGTGCTCCACCCTCGAGGCAACTCCAAGGTTATTTTTAAACTCCCGAGGTTTCTTTTCCTTTCCTTTGCCTGTAACCACTCGCCAGATGTGTAAACCGCTTCATTTCAGGCATCAAAGAAAGTGGGACCTCTTTGGCAAAGGCTCCGTTTCCAAATCTCTTGCTGGGCTTTCTGAACTGTCGCTGGTTGAGGGTGTTGGGGGAAGGCAGTGCCCTTTTCCTGCCTGATTTTAGAACTTCTCAGTGGTGTGTTGCCAGTCGGTGCTGGAGCCCGCGGAACCACTCAGAGGTCTGCCTTCACCAGATGAAAAGAAACAGGAAACCCAGGGAGTTTCATAACTTCTGTGCTTGGCGATGAACTCATTGCTGGTTCCTGCTCCCTGGAGTGACAGCCCGAGTAGATGCGAGTCCCTTGATGTCCGTGGCTGCAGAGGGTGGGTGGAAATGGAAAATCACCATTTACTCACCCGAATCCTTTAGATTTTATCAGAAAGACTTTCTGCCCTTTAAATTGGTGAACCTGAGTTATGTCTGGTCTTAAAGCAGGTGGAAGAGGAGAGGAGAGCAGGCAGGAGGAGGCTTGTTTTATAGCAGTTGTAATTAAGGTGTTTGTATCAGATCAGCAGATTTGTCAGTGAGCAATGCAGCAATGAGGATTATCACTGTCTCCTGTAGACATCATCCTAACTATCTCCTCTGTGAACTCAGAGCCTGGCTTCTACCATGGCAGCTATTGTGTTATTTGTGTTTTCTGCTGGTTGTAAACCCAAGACGAATAATGCAAAGGTTAATGTTTTTGATGTCTTGGTGTCTAAAACTTCATAGCGCAGTATATTAACTTCATGGTTATTGCAGTGCTGTGTGTGCTTGAGGCGCTCCTACCTTTGCCAAACATAATTTTCACTCTGAACATTACTGTGCACTCAATAGATTCTGTTTCGAAAGTGTGTGATGATTGATCTTTTGCAAGGAGGGAGGGCCTGGCCCTTGAAACACACTCTGCAGTTTCGCATGCCAAGTACGTACCGGGTGTTTCACAGAGGGTGCTGAGCAAGACATAGTCCTGCGGCGTGTTTCAGGCAGGATTTGGGCATCTATTTCGGTGTGGTGATTGTGCTTCTCGTGCCTCCTGTTGTTATATAGTTGGGAACCAATATCGTTGTCTTACTGCACAGTGTTTTTTGTTTTTTTTAATTTTTAAATGATGTATGTGTATGATGACTCTGGTTTCTTTCATACAAGTTTCCATTGCTGTGAGATGGAGTTCTGGGCCGCAAACCTCCTCAGCTCCATGCCGTTTGTTAGGCAGAAATCCTTGGGAGCTGGGTCAGGCATAAAACCTGAAATGAGGCTTCTGCTGGGAAAAACTGTTTTCTTTTTCTGGAAAGCAGTTCAAATACCCAACTGAGAGGAATGTCCCACTGGCACATCAGGGGTGTGTCTGTGGTTCCTGTATCAGCAGATCAGGGTGTCTTCTGCTCCATCTCTGGCCTAAGAAAATTCTGGTGCTTTGGAGATAGGAACAGAGAGGCTAAGTGCCTCACCCAAGGCCATATAAGGAGTCTGTGGCAGTGCTTGGAATGGGCACAGGAGGCAGGGGGCGAAACGCTGCCCCTCTTTCCCGGCCAGTTTATCTACCTGAGCTGTCTGAGTGACAGACGCAGAGCAGGCCTGAAGCAGGCTGTGCCCCGACATTTAAGGAGAGGCCCCTCCTTCCGTCGGACCCACTGTTGGGTGGTTCAGTCCATACTTGGGGTCACCACCAGCTGAGGTCAACTCTGGGTGGCTGCTCTCTATCTGAAAGGCCTCCCCCATCAAAGGAATGACAGAGGGTGTCTAGGAGGTGATAGACACCCGTGATGAGCCCTCTCCACCTTTCCTGGTGTTGTGGTTTAACCCTGAACGGTAACCG
>JMFS01008418.1:0-17845 GCA_000699545.1 Podiceps cristatus | reverse complement strand
ACTCGCTCTGGCCAGTTCAGATCAACTCTCCTGGCTGTGCCCTCCCAAGGGTTTGCACCTGCACAGCAGCAACACTTGGGAAACTGCAGAATGGCCTCGATCGTTCAGCAGCCACCAACAGCAGCAGCGTGCGGTCACCATGTTTCACACACTAAATCCAACACACAGGAGATGCTGAAGAAAAAACTAGCTCTGTCCTGTCTGAAACCAGGACAGACAGTTCTTAATTTCTCAGTCCTGTGTCAGTCAGCATGGTGCTATTCCAGCTTTGCTATTGCTCCCTGCTTGCAGTGCTCTCCAGGCAGCTGCACCCGGGAGCCAGGAGGCAAAGCTGACTGTAGGCCACCGAAACCCTGCGAGGCAGCCAGGAGCAAGGCTGGTACGTGCAAAATGCACCAGCACTGAGGAGCTAAAGATGCCAGTGGCTGCTAAAGGAGGATGAGGATTGGAGGGGAAGACATTGCGCATCTTGGCAATGATGAACCCTTGGTGTCTCGTGCCGAGGACAGAGGAGGGAATGTCATCCAACCCTCCCAGCCTAGACCTGAGTGATGAGGGAAGGGAATTCAACCAGCTGTTTAAAAACTCTGGAAGATATCACAGTGGTTTACATTCAAGTTGTCAGTCAGGCAGATGCATTCCTTAAATGCCCATGATTAGCCCTCTTCCCCAATTAGCAGAAGAATCACAGCTCTTGTGCAAAGTGGATATGGAGACACCCATTCATTTCCATGGACTTGAATGTAAACAGTAATGAAAAACTCCCACTAACTTTCCAGGGAGATTCGCTTTGAGCGCGCATGTGTTCTTGTGTGCCTTTGCCATCCGGAGAGATACAAGGTCCTTCTTTCTTTCCCTGAGACAAAAGCGATCAGCTTCAGAGACACCATCCCCAGCAGATCCCCACTCCCACTCCTTGACAAGCTGCTTGGCTTCTTGGGAGGGTTCTACTTTCACAGAGTAGCTGGAAAGAACAGCAGCATCTCTTGCTCCTGAGAAACTCATCACCCTCTGATGATACCCTGCCCCAGCTGGAAGGGAGCACAAGGGGAGAAGGGCTGGGCTCTGAGCTGGGCCAAGGGAAAAGAGAAACATGAAAGAAAAAAGAGAGAAGCTCTGCAAATGAACAGTCAGCATAAACAAAGCCTATCAGCCCAGGCAAGAGGCCGAAGCACGACTGCACTAAACAAATTATGGTGGAATCAGCAATTGGCAAAGTAATTGGCGTTATTACAGCTGATGGAAAATTTCTGATGCCGCCCATGTTCGCTTTCGAAACACTACTCAGACGTTTAATTGGCTCGGCTCTCATGTAGCTGATTGCTCTTTTTTTCCTTCTGGAGTGTATCAGGCCTGTAGCTACAGACAGAAACTTTCAGATGTGCTTCCTTGGCTCTGTCCACCGGCCATGAGGTGGGGGATGAAGCTTTGCACAAACTAAGGAGAAATGTGGAGACAAACAGGTCTGACTTGGGAAGTTGAATCGTTTCAATCTCAGTGTTCCCCCAGATCTCTGTGAGTTCAACCCCAGCACGACCAAACAGCCCTACACTTGCAGCACCTAAAATAGTGTGAGTTAAACGAAGGGATGAAAATTGCATTGGGTGATGTCATCAAAGGGTGGGTTTGGTGCTTTAGTTGTCACGCAGGTAAAATTGCCTTTTTTCTCACACACAAATGCTCACGTGAGCACCCTCTGGCATATTTGTCACAGTATTTGATAAAACATTAATAATGGCTGAGTGTCTGTGTTCAGGAAACACTTCTCCTTCAACTTGCTAGACTCTTTGGCCAAACCATCTTCATCCTCTGGTTTGAGTCCTCTTCCAGAAAACCAACTGTCCCCCCATAGGTCAGGCCTGCACGGACAGAGAAATTCCAGCCAGGGGCTTCAAAACCTTTCCCCAGAATTTATTTAAAAGCCTCACAAAATCATTAATCTGTATGGAGCAACAAGGTTCTTGAGGTACATGAAATTGTGGAATGGTGTTTTTTTAAGCTTTCTTCAGAAAGAACAGCTTGGCTTGGTGCTGAGACATGGGTTCAGCTCTGGTTTGACCTCCTTTCCACTCCACTCCCTACATCTAGTCTTAGCCTGTTGATCTGCCCTTCAGAAGACATCCAGGTCTAGCAGCAAAAAGCTCTTTCCTTGGCCAGGTGATGTGTCCGTAGGGCAGAGAAGGCTGTGGAGGAAGGATACCATTGCCTGCTTCCCTCCTCCGCTCCTCTGGTCTGTTGAGAGCTGTATGACCACAGGCTGCCTCAATGGGAAACGCTGCGGTGGCAGTAGCTCTGCAGCCATGAGGAGGGATGGTTCCTCAATTACCAGAGAGTCCTTTTTGACTTCTCCCTGGAAGCAGTGGGAAGATTTCTGAACCTGCCTGATTGATTCATTCATTGGCCGATTTCACTGGGATACAATCCATTTAGATTTACAGCTCGTTTCCAAGCAGGAGGGAGCCCAGAGAGGCTCATCCATCATATCCTCCGTCATTGCAAATCAAAGGCAGCTCCATGCTGGGAGACTCCAAACGCCGAAAGGAGAGGGTGTTTGGCAGCGTGGCTCCGAGATTTCTGGAGCTGCTGGGCACCAATCCCCTTGTTTTTCATGGAAAAAAAATAAAAAAATAAAATAAAATAAAAAAACAAACAAACAAACAAAAAAAAACAAACAAAAACAAACAACCACAAAAACCCTCCCTGTGAAATGGTCTGGCATGTGATGGCAAAGGACAGGCTGGAGGATTTGAAGGGACATGATGGCCTTTCAACAGCTGGCACTGGATGGCTGGACCGAAGTGTGGCCTCTGAAAGTCTGCTGTAAGGCTGACCAGTATGGCCATTTGTAACATGGCGAAGTGGTTTGGGAGCACCACAGGTTCCTGACTCGGATGGCTTCAGGACTAAGCTCCTGCTCTGGGGCTTTTAGAAACCCCCAAGAAGCACAAAGTTGGGGAATGGGATCATTTTAAACAATTAGTCGCCTTTTCACCCAAAACCACTGGCCAGTTATGAGTGACCCAGTGCCACAGTTAGCTTTTGTAGGGAGCTAGAGTATTATGCTCATGTGTCTGTGCCCCCCGAGTCGCTGCTGCTGCCAGACACCAGCACAGGGCCTGGAGAGTCCTACAGAGCTTCAGAAGACCGAACACAAGCTCCCTTCAAAGTAAATTTGAGACCAGAAGTTGACCAACAGGCAAGTTCAACATAGGGGAGGTCAGCTCTTCCCTTCTCCATGCCAAACAGGACGTACAGAAAATCCCACTAGAAACAGACAACAGGCTATGGCCAGTGATAAAAATGGAAGGAAAACACAGGCAGCCTCATGCTATTTGTTTTATCTACCAATCTGAGTATTTTCCCTTGCAGTTACAGCTTCTGAGTGCTTGACTCTCAGAGAAGAGCTGACAACATCCCAAGAAGCCAACGGGGAGATGCCCACTCCCTTCCTCCCAGTTTGGTACGGGTCTTTGATTCACACCCTGTCTGAGCTTGTCTATAAATGGTTAAAGCTTCCCATTGGAGATGTGGTAGACTCCCAGGATGGCATTTAAGAAGATCGAGGTCTGCTCCCAGCAGCGCTGCTCTGTGGCCACCATCAAATCACCTCACTTAATGTTTTTTCTGTTCTTTGAAATGGGCATAGCGTCCTGCCCTGCTTTGTGAGACGCTGAGATTTATGTGCGAAAAGTATGACATAAAAACTAAGTATTGTCACATAAAGCAAGATGAAGCTATAAAAAGAAGCCAAGGTAATGTGGGCGCCATTAAAATCCTGACACTGAGTGCTAGAAGTGGCTTAAATTTGCCGCGGTGCTCCCACTGTTCCCTTTTATTAAGCACAGGGAAATATTGCCTTGCAGATAAACATTGTGATGTGGTAAATGTCCAGAATTTAAGGGAGCCCATTATAATTGATGAAAATGTAGCTTTCATTAGTTTATGAATGCCTTATTCATACATATTTTTAAGAAAAATCCAGAAAGAATGTTTTCCCTAGGCAAGTGCCAAGTAAAAAGGTAAACAACTTCTGCTAATACACCTTCATCTCTGCCCCAAGGCCGTCTCTCCTGCAGAGGCAAGGCTCTCATTACACATCCACCAGCCTTCTCCACAGTCCTCTTGCAGACCTCTCCCGGCACGACACACACAACCCCAGCAACAGCTGGCCACATCTGGCTGTGTCGACAGGCACGGCGAAGCCTTTTGCCACCGCTGCCTGCCTGCCTCTGCCAACCCTTCGACTCCTGTCTTCACCTTTTAATGTCATACAGTCTTTGGGCCAAGAACAATAATATATTTGCTTTATGATGCTCCAACCGCAGCAGGGATTTTTATGGACTACCACAATATCATCTTAACTGTGGACATGCTGCTGATTAAAGGGGTCACATTGGCAGCGAGGGAATCTATAATGCCTTTATTTGTTCACAGGAAGGATACACCAGGAGTTCAAGTTTCTCTCTCCAGCCTCAGCCTCTCAGTGCTTTGATCCTGACCACCTTTGAGAATAAAAGGGGAATTTAGCTCTTGAATGTGATTCGGTCACTGGTGTCTCGGTTAACACCATCCATAAAAGGCTTGGTTTCTTTGTTACACAGGACAAGGCTGAGACCACAGAGTTGAAACAGGAGTAGCAGGAAAAAAAAATAATGTATCTTTTTAGCTAAAAAGGGCCAATCATTGACCATGTAAATAAAAGAGTGGCTGTTGAGTTTTAATAACATGCTCTATTCTGTTGCTCATTCATGAAGAGGGGTAAGGAGAAAATGTCTGGAGGTTTTGAAAGATTTTTTTTTTTAAATTAGAGAATTACACATCATGATATTTCAGCGGCACAAACGCCTGCTGACAGTATGATTGTAAAACAGGCCATTCTTGAGGCTGCAAGAAAATAGGCACCAAAAAAAGAGAATCCTGTTATCAAATAAAATATCTGAAGACTGTGGTTGAGCGTGTGTTTTTTTTCTCTGACTTTTAAAAGCGTCACATCCTCAAATTCAAACAAGCAGATGGCTGCCAGAAACACTCTGAAACCATCAAGCTGCTTGCGTTGGACACGTCACTTCTGGTGTCTTGGCCTCTTGACTGTCACATTGATTTTTGTTTCATTTGGATTTGATCCAAGGCAACTGGAGAGAATTTTAAAGTCACCAATGACCCCTGAACTTCAATGCTGGCATTTTGGGGTATTTTATCTAAAAGAGGAGATAAGGGCAGAAATGGCCATTCACTCACCATCCAATGAAAAAAACCAAAAAACCAAAAAAACCAAAAACCCCCCAAAAAACCCCAAAAAACCCCACCACACTATAATGGCATCATTTGTGGTTTCAGTTGAAGCAGCTGAAGTAAGCTGCTGAGGCTCTAGAGAGAAGAGGTGATACTGCTGGAGGAAGAAATGTTTTGAAGAGCGTGCAACCATGACATCACCTCCTTTTGTTGATGGTACACAGCCACAACTCATGACAACTTCAGCTCTAACTCCATGTTCTTGCACAGTAGCCACCCTGAACTATAAATCATTCATGCTCCTAGCTGAATGTATGAATTTTCGTTTTTTCCCTCTGAAAGAGTTTAGAAATGTAATCTTTGATATGAAGTAAGGTCTTAGGAAGTGTCAGTAGATACAGAGTCTTGCATTGCATCTCCTTGCAACTCAGACTGCTCTGAGTACATCAAACCTGACCTTGCTTCCTCCCAGGAAGAGATAATATGCATCTCTTGTTCCTCACATAGACTTCCCAAGACATTGTCTTGAGCTTCATCTCTCGGGTGCTAAATGGCTTGCCACACAGGAGATAAGCTGAAGCTCTTGGATGAAAGATAAGGCTGATGAATCTGCTCCTTGGCAGCAAGGGCACCTCTGACAACGTGAGTAAAGGCCACCTGGAAGACAAAACTAAGCTGATATGTCGTCTAAAACAATCCCAAGGTTGACATGTTGAGGTTCACATGCCTCCTGCCGTGGCAAGGACCCTGGCCACCGTTAGTCATCATCCTCCATATGCTGTGGGAAGTTTCTCAGACCCTGTGGCACAGCTGAGTGTGTGGCCATGTGAGCAGAGTGAGTCAGTCAAAGTTCAGATGGCTCCATGTCAGGAGCTGCAAGGGCTGGGATGCTGCTCCTCCTTCTGCCACAGGGCAGGGAAGGCTCCTATGGCAGGAGTGACCTACAGAAAAAGGAGCCTCTGAGTGTCTTCCCAGTGATTTCAGTGGGGGGTTGCGCAAGGGGCTCTTTGCTACTACCAGCCTGCTCCATTCATACCTACTCAAAAGGTAGTTGTTACCCGTCTGCCCAATTCCAGCTGCGAGCACAGAGGGTTCTGACTACACTGAATCAAAGAGGAGGCCACCTTCCCAAGGAGGGGAGCGAGTCGTTGCAGGGGGTACCATTTCTCCTGATTCCCTCTTCCTAAGGTATGTGTAAGGAAAGTTTTCCTCCCTCACCTTACGAGGGACTCTCATAAATTTCTTATAGCCACCTGAGGCTCCTACTTTTACCCTTCCATCATTGTCCTGCACATTTTCCCCGCTGTGGTGACTTGGTGGAGCTGTTCCCTTCTCCCAGGTGCCTACATCTCCTTGCTTATCCTCACCGAGGTTATGCTCTGCTCACGTCCAGTTTACTTTCTCCCCTGCACTCTCATTGTTGAAGTAGATTCATTTATTAAAGAAACCCTACCAGTGATGGTAGCATCCTATAGTGCACCTGCTGCTCAAATACAAGAGGCTAGAATTATAGTATTCCTATATGGAGACTACTGTGCCAACTAATTTTGGTGGCACATAGATAAAATACTGATTTAATTTATCTGGATATAGTAAAATCCAAAAAAAGCTTATAGGAAATCGTGCCTGTATCTTAGTTAATGAAATTCTGGGCTGCTTCTGGGAAGATTGACAATTGTAAAATCAATCTGCCAAACTTTCATTCACAGCTTCATTGTGAAGCCGTTACAGATACGGCAAAGACCGCCAAACTCACAAGGGTGCGTGTGAAAGCACACTTAGGTATGGGGAGCACCACATTTTCTTCCTCCCAAGACAACCTGGCAGCCTGGGGGGTCAGGAGAGCAAAGAAGAGCTGCTCTTGATGCTGCAGCACACCTCAATGTTGCGGCACTTTTTTCCTCCTGGCTGATAACTTAAACCTGAAGTTCCCTCTGCAAGCAAACCGCGCGAACCTTCACTAATGATGTTGCTGAGGATGCTTGGAGAAGGCTGCCAGAGGTCTCGGGCCACCCATCCGCAGCCCATCGCACTCCTCCCCTGAAGAAGAGCACAGCCTGATTAGCCTGGCCAGCCAAGCTGCTGTGCTGCACCGTTCGAGGCGGTGAGCGGAGCTGGTGCAGCTTGGTTTTACCGGCGCTCTTTGCAGCTCCTTTGCTGCACCCAGAAACCACAAAAGGCTGAAATGAAACTATATGCACCATACCCGCAGGTCGCGCGTGCCCGGATATCCTTGTGTTTATGTTCGTGCTCGTTATTATACACACAAGGAGGGTGCGCAGAAAACATTGGTTCTTGGGGGATACGACACTGTAGCAATTTTGAAGCTGGTTGCTCTGCAAGTAAAAGCCAGGGTGCTAGCAAGCCATGACTGCAAACTTTGATGCCTTGATTTCTGCTGGGTGGATCAATAGTAACAGTAATATTGTATTTCCAGGGCATACTCAACTGACAGAACTATCGATTATTTGGTATGTAGCGGTGCATTGATACTTGATAGCAAACTGGGACACTGAAACAATAAATGTGCAGTTTGTTAACAGGGGGCATTGAGTTTCAGTGACACAACTGGGATATCGCTTCCTTTGTCTAAAATGGAACATCTTTAACATGTCAAAAATATAATTTACTTATCTGACTTCCTGAAATACCTGGGGAAAATACCTTCTTCACTGAAACCTGCAGATTAAGGTCATGTTTCCAAATATGTGCCAAATTCAATCAATAATTTCATCCCCACTGTGACCAAACACTTGAGGTATTCTTGAAGGGAAAATGTTTTGTTTGATATGTTTAAACATGTATTATATCAGATCATCTTGTGCATGAACAGATTTCAATGAAAGAAAAGATAAAGAAACATTACACTTTGGTTGCAGTAGTGCAGCCAAAGTTATTTTTTTCACCTAGGTTTTTGATTCAGTGTGAAAAAGTAAATACATATATATGTACTTGGATAGGGTGAACTTGAAATAAAACTTTCTTTATCAAACAAAGGGTTTACTTATATTTCAAAGACGTATTGTCATATCCTTCCATGAGCTGTTTTATTAAAGTCTACAATTGTCTCCTATGGACACATTTAACGATCAACCACCAAACCATTAAAAGAAATTACACAGAACATCAGTCTTCTGGCTGGAACCTATTGAAAAGGAAGCCTTCCTATGGTGAGGAAGAAAGAAATACTTTCTGTGAAGAAAAATAACTGGTGGCACTTGCTGTTGCGGGAAAGAACAACCAAATGGCTTAAAACTCTTTTAATCTGGGCTCAGAGAGGCAGGGGAGGTGACTAGTAAATATGCAGGAAATGCACCTGTACTATACATAGCCTTTTTCTGGGATAGTATAGCCTTTTCTCTGCCAGCAGTGTGTTGAACCCTATAGGCTTATCTACACGTCTAGAACCGCCTACGATTTGGAGAGGTCAGGACCAAGGGAGGCTGAATCAGCCTCTGATGGTGGATCTCCTCTCTCTCCCACTGCTGACAAATGGAGTTTAGGATGAGGGAGTCCAGTTTCCCAGTTGGGCCTGAGCCTCTTCAGCTACTAGTAAATTAAATGTGCCCAGAAATATTCCCAGGCATTGAGGCCAACTGGCACAGAATGGTTCGTATCTCTGCTCGCAACCATGTCTTAGCTTCCCTAACACAGCAGCTAAATGCAAACACCTCATTGGGATGAACCCTGATCCATGCTTAGCAATGATTTAGGAGTCTGCTAGTTGTCGTGGACCAAAAGCGTGCCAAGGACCGGTCCAGTAGTTTGAGTATACCCAGCCATGTTCCAGTGTCGAGCAACATTCCCAGACACTGCTTAAGTTGCTTAAGCCAGACGCAACCTAAGACACTGATACAATATATGTCTTTATTCCCCTTCTCCTGTGCAAGATCATCGCTTTCCAGTGAGGAGAATGGAGGTGCATGGCTCTAAATTTGGTTATAACAACAATCTTTTGTTGGTTCATGATATTACTCTTTGTCAGTGAGAAACTGGAGATTATTACTGTCTGCAATCTAAGAGTAAGAGCAAGGAACCCGATGTTATGTGTTTAAAGTTACGAAGATGTTACACACGGGCAGCTTAGCTTCGTAAACAAGCCACTGTCCTCTTTTTCCCATCCCACACCCCCATCACCTGCCTGATACTACACCTTCAACATTTGCAACTTTAAGTTGCATGCCCCCCAGAAAATCATTCCACCTCAAGTAGGTGCTGTATGCTCTAACCGTGCTACACTGGAGGACCATAAGAAGTCCTATACAAACTTCTGTGCTGAGCTGCCCAAGGTAAAGGAAGTCGGTTTTCAGGGGTCCCTCTGAGCTAAAAGAAGCTGAACAGAAGCACTTTACTTCGAGAAGAACTGACTATATCAAGGCAGGGGCCATCTGGCAGAAAGCATGGCAGGATTAACGCAATCCCACACCAAGAGGGAAGATCTTGGTATGGTGTCACCCAAGCCCCGGCACCCTCCTACACCCCACAGGGACCCAAGAACTACAAGGCTGCGGAAACATTTTGTACCTACACCCTCCTCACCACACACACCACAAAGCCTTCTCGGTGGAAAGGTTTCAAAGCTGTTGTCAGAAGCTCTTACTCTCAGATGGAAGCGTTCAGAGGAACCCATCCCTTTGAATGGTTTCACTTGCCACACTTGCAATGCTTGTCCGCGGGCATCACCTGTGCAGCAACAACTCGCGGTTTGCAGATGGAGCTGGGGAAGGAGCACCTTATCACAATGAGATGGCTGTATTTCGTCAATGGTACTTTCTTGGTGAACAGACAGCACCAAGGCTGCCATCCGCCCTTTGCGGTGCCTGCTTTTCCCAAAGAAAAGGTGGCGGAGAGTTGCGTCAGGCAGCTGGTGCCTTCTCCCAGCTCCTGTTTGGACACCTCAGTGGCCCTGTCAGCTGCAGCTAAAAGCACCATGTGGGCTCAGAGCCTCAACGTTTCACGGCGGCTCCCTGGCTCAGGAAGTTATAATGCCAGGAGGATGGTGGATGACTTCATGCCAGCAGGATCTAATACCTTCTGATCCTATGATCTAGTGCAAAAGGCAGGAGGAGTGGGAAGCCCAGCATGCACCTGATTGAAGAGGCTGGGGGAGATAAGAGGAGACAGTGTCCTGCTGTGCATTTCCTCCACCTCCATAACCTTCTCATTTTCAAAGAGTTTCCATAGGGCTGTGGCAGTTATTGTTCTCCAGACCTGGTACATCAGCATCCCCACTACACTGACAGCAGTTTGGTATTCGCACACCGCCAGTCCTTCTCCCTTTTCCTCTCAGGAAAATGAGCAGCTCGTTTGGCTTCAAGAGGAAGCAAAACGTGTACAACTCGGACAGCCCTGTGCTGACATGTACAGGGCTATGCTGCGTACTCCGTAGCCGGCCTGAACTGCCTGGGCATGCGCTCATGCTCAGATAGACCCGAATGCGTTTACATCAGACTTCACAAACACGTCTCCGTCCTTCCTTCCTTCTAAAAGTGGTCATAGCAGCCAGATCAAACTTTGGTACAACCATTACTGATGTGCAGAGTGAGAAATGAAGAGTTACTTTATGTCCAATTATGAAGGAGGCTGAAGTTTCATATAGGCCACTAAGATAAAAAGGAGGATAATTTAAACCTACGGTGAAGTTTAAGGAATAATCCTGCACAGGCAGGCAGTTAAGATCAATGTAAAAGTTGTTCTCGTTTCTGTTTGGCTCCGTAAAAAAGAAAAATACTATCAATCAATCAGGGCCGTGCATTATTTAAAACCCGCATTTTTTTCCTAAAAAAGGGTTGAAATAGGTTTAAGCATGACTGTTGTTGTCTCAGAAATGACACAGAGACGTTTCCATGTGGATGTTTCCCTTCGCAGTCAGATATCCATATTCACCGCGTGTGTACCTTTGATTTGGGGACTGCAGCTCCCCTGAGGTCCAAGGACTCAAGGTCCATTTTCTGTAGATCTTTCTGCCAAAATGGGGTTATTAGTGATGGGAAATACTGTGATGTCACTCACAGCCTTCATAGAAACAGGAAGGTAGAAGGTTATTTAGGGAGAAACTGTAAACTGCAATATCTAACAGTAGTTGGCGAACCCGAGCGTATTTGGACTGCCTGTACCAGTATTTCACTCCCTCGTTTTCAAATAATTGCCCTGGCCCTAGTGATTAACCACCTGAATACACCGAAGAAGGATATTCACAGGAAGGATCTCATGATAAAAAGGCTATTCCTGGCCCTCTTTCCATCACATCATAATCTGTCCACTAATATGGCTTGAGATCTCAGCCGATCAAAAGGTCATAAGATGCTACCGCTAAGTATCACTCTGTCTCTGTTCAGCCGAAGGCATTTTTACTCCATGCGGCAGGCAGAGGAATGCAATAGCAAAGCCTTCAAATCTGTTTGTATAATAGATGAAGTCTTTGCTATATGGCATTTATCTTCCTTCAGGGAGTGACACCTGATAAATAAATCTCTAGTTCCCAGTGAATTTAAATAAAACAAGGGCAAATCATATCCCCGCACACTGTAAATATATAACTGCAGAGAATGTAAGAGTTCCCACTCTCCCACTATTTCCTTTGCTACAAAAGCTATAAAACTGCTGACCATCCTCAAGTTCTCACAAATTCGAGGGACTCAAATCTCTGAGCACATTATGAAGAGCATGGTCACAACACAGGACAGACTGAAAGACACATCAGTCATTTAGACTAATGAAATTGGGTAATTTACTTCTCTTTTGTTTTTTTTTTAAGTTAGGGAAAAGAAAAAAAAAACAAAGAAAATGGGCTTATTAGCATATAAATAGGAATAATGGAGTGAAAACGGGGTAAATCTAGTAAATGGGGTGATGTGTTTCCCAGTGAATAACACTAGGGTGGCCCATTTTCAAACATCCTAGGATGAATAAAACACCGAACCACATCCTACCAACACCCCCACGTTGTCCAGTTGGTCACCGCTGTACTGCGGTGTGCCGGTGGCCGTGGGCCCATCAGTCCTGCTCCCATCCCTGGATGCCAGCCGTCGCCTCCAGCACTGATGGCAGACGCTTTTCTGGCCGTCCTGCGTCCAAGTGGTTCCACATGGACAAAACCACAGATTGCTGCCCAAAACAGCAGGGAGAGAGGGTACCACTGCCAACAGCCGCCTGCCACCCGAAGTCCTCGTCTAGCGGGTCTGCAGAGCTACTTTCTGTGAGCATTACCATTGGGAAAAGCACTGTTTTGTGTCTCCCGCACACCTGAAGTTGTCACAACCGAATTAAACCCCTCAGCATTTCCCAGACTATCTGCCCGCTCCCTGGCTCTCCAGATGCAGAGCTCTACACCAGGACCAACAGACAGTTTCTTTAACTGCAACTGGCAGTCATTTTGCTCCTCTCTGTGCTTTCAAAGCTGAGAGCCATCAAAGATTAGCAGAAAAAATCATGACTATTTTTCCCTAAGAAGCAGCACTGGTAATAGGCTTCAGGAAAAATCCTCCTAAATGCAAGTGATAAGCGTAGACAGTGTGAAGGCTGACAGGTCTGATTATAATTATCACTGCGAGGGGACCAGCACTAACCTCCCTTCTGGAAGGCAATGACAATTCCTGGAAGGGAACATGCAAGTGAATTATCATAAACAAAATCATTGCAAGTGGAATTGTCTTTCACTGGGAAACTAAATAAAGCCCTGATTTGGGGGAAAAAAAAAACCCAAACCTTCAGTACTCGTTAAAGTTCATCCCGATAGAAAATGGCGCTCAATCGTACACTTAAGTTTCGCTGAGTTCAGGGTGATGGGAGTAAAAGAATGAAGTGGGACACATGAAGCATGGGATGGAGTCATGCATGTAAGAGGTGCTTGGAAATAAAGGATAGGTTCTGAAACCACACTTAAAGAGCATTCTCTGCAACCGAACGTGAACAGAGTCCCAGACAGCATGTTGGTCCAGACTGAGGTAAATATTCAAAACTAAGGCAAAACTCTCAGTGAGCCTCATACCAACCTTTTCTCCTTCCTCACAGAGGGGAAGAGAGCCAAACAGAACCGACACAGAGCTCCTCAAATTGCCTTTATACATTGAGATCCTCACATTGCATCTATACATTGACTGGAATGCCACAACATTAGCTTTTCAGCAGGGCTTTGAGGTAGATACGGTAGGTAGTATTCCTTCAAGATCATCCTGCCCTAACCTTTTTTGTGCTTTCTCTGACAGCATTACATTTTTCTTAGACTGCAGGTTGTTTTGGCATTTTTCACTCTATTTCCATTGGAAACTAAGAAATAGAGAGGCTTGGGCAATCTGGAATAAGAATAGGAGTACAGTAGCTTTTTCTTTCTGAACAAAGGGAAATAGATATTATCTTCTTAATAGTGGGCTGTAACTGCAGAGGAGATGAAGAGAAGAGCCTCAGAGTCAAAGGCAGTTCTAGGAGTTTCATTCTCATTATATCTCAATGGAGTGAAGCAAATAAATTGCGCAAGGAGACATATGGAAGCTCACTACGCAAATGGCCTATTTAAGGCTCTTACTTCCTAATTAGGTCCTGGTGTCAGGAGGTTGGTAACAATTATTCACACATAGATCATTTGGATACAATACAAACTGTTCTAAAACCCAAACCATCATAATGGCATGCATTAAAAAGAAAGACTATTTAGCTCGATCTTTTAGACTCGTTTGCTTAGCCCCTGGAATATCAGTTACTGTGTGATGCACATCCTAAATTTCATGTCTAACACTGCAATAATGGGGTTGGAAGGGGACAAAGAAGAAACAAAAAACATCACAGCCATAACCCATTGTTCTTACCTTGTTCACAGATTTCGTCACTGGACTCTGCACAGGGAACCCACACTCTCTTCCCAAATTCTTCATCTGACTCTGTGGTGTTTCCCAGAGCAAAGAGAAAAGAGAAAACCTTCATTGTGGGAATGACCGTGCAGAAAATGGTCACAAGCATCCAAAGTTTAACTCTGCTCTTCTCCATTTCCTTACATCTTTCTGTGTGCCCACCACCACCTACCAGCCGGGGCCTTCAGAGCACCTGATGCTGGGGTTCACCCTTGGCCTTGCTTAGCTTTGGAAGGTCCCCCAAGCTTCTCCTTAACCCACATAGAACTGTAGGTTTCTCCTCCCAAGTAGCCTTGGTAAGTGTATCAGCATCACGGAGCCATCATGGCTTTCCCCGGCAGCCGCGGGGCATGCAATGAGCCGAGATGGCAGGGAATGGTGCCATGGATTCCTATGACAACCCGCATCGGAGAGGCTTGGGAAGAGCAGGGAGGTGTCACAGGATGCCAACCCGCCTGCTTTGTTTAAGAGTTTAAGCAGGAAGCTGAAGCTAAGGATTACCACACTGTAAAACCATTTCAAACAGGGTAAGTGCTTGTGATTCAACATCGTGACTGCAGCAAACCCGATCTGCCCTGTGCTTCTACACTTCTGGTACAAAGATGAGATCTTCCTCTCCTCTCTTTGTCCACCTCTCCAGCCCTTCACACAAAGGTGAAATATTTTACATTTTCACCTGTGGTGATGCAGATCAGAGAGTGTTTGCTTTGCTTTGCTTTGCTTTTCACTGATTTTGCCCAAGGCATCCTTTTAAGCGGCAGCCTGTGCAAAGATAATAGGTGGCACGATTCTCTGTAACTGGAATCAGCAACAAATCAGCCATCTGCCACTCCAGGGGTCTGAGATTAACCCAGCTACTGGACCGTGACTGCAAAGCATTGGCACATTTACATTACAGAAATGTGAGGTTCCTGGTCCAAAAAAATAACAGTCTGGGAGTGGGGAAGGTGTGGGGAAGGGGTGGAAGACAGCCTTGGAAGAGTCCTCCTGATTAACCCTTCCAGACACATCTAATAACAACTCCAAGCAGACAATGTTTCTCATTATAAAGTGTTAAAACAATGGAAGATTTGAAGGAAGAAACTTGAGATTCATGAGACATCATGTTTCAGTGAAATACAGGCAAAGACAACTCCTTGATACGGGGAGAAATAAAGACAAAGATATTTGGCTGCCTTGTCAATTCTTTGCAATGCTCCTTGTGAAGTATGACAAGCTGCTCAGATGGTTTACTTGGTCCAGTTGGAAGGTACAAGAGTAACATTTTTGTCCCAAGATGGACAAGATCCATTACACAAGCACCCTGACTCCAAAGCATTGTCAAGATATCAAGGAAATGAAAGAGGTCTGTATTCTGAAATACCAAAGTTTAGGAAAGTCTCTTCATTTGAAGCCCTCCATTTACCTTCCTGAATAACAAACACCATATTGCTACTTTGCACATTAATATCTGTCCGTATCTTTGAGATCCTCTCTATAAATCTGTTGGGAATTGCTATTTGGTAACTGAAGTATTAAGAGGTTTAAATCAGTAGGTAACACAAGCTGGCTCCATATCTAAAAGTGTGAGCCATGCTCTGCACAGGTGCGTGGTGGGTTAGGACAGTTGCCAGGGTCGCGTCTGCTCACTTTGATGTGGGCTTTAATTCCCACTCCTGGCATTTGCTTTTGTAGGTTGGAATCCCATGGTCAGGTTAAAAAGAGGAGGTTGTGCCCAGAGAAAGAGGTGCAGCTGCAGCCAAAAGTATCGGCAAGGACTTCTGGGAAATTCAGGCAAAGTCTGCATGGTATATGCCCTTGGTGAGGATGGTAGCTTAAATACGCAACTCATTAAGTCCAAAGAGGCAACTGAAAAGCAACCAGCAAGTGCATGTGTGGATACAAACCCATGTATTTTTATGCATGTACTTTATTCATGAAGAACAGGTATGATCGGGTGGAAGGTACAACAGCACACCGATTACACCAAGTTACTTGACCAACCCTCTTGTTGACGTTTGCCATGGTTTCTTCACCCTCTCCAAAGATTCCTGGGCCAAGCACTACATACCGCTCACTTGCGACAAAGGAAAAAGAGCAAGGAGAGACGACAGCATCTCCTCCACGCAAGCCCAAGTCGAGATGCGACAACTACTTTGTTTGAAGCACAGCTGAGAGCTGAGGAAGAGCAAAGGATCGGTCGCTGCAGATATCCTACTCCATACAAAACCTGCTGGCGTCACCTCAGAAAGGAGTGCACCTCCCAGCAGCGTTAGTTTGGGACTGAGCTTTCAATTCTCCACAGAGAAAGGACCATTGATCTGCGAGGAGCTGTGAGAAGAGGGTGAGGAGAGCAGGCTGGATAACATCTTTAGATCTCCCTAAATTCCCCACTATTTATCACAGGATTTCTAAAAGGCATTGGTTGGGCAGAATTAGGTGCTCCAAAACCAGGTCTACGTTTCTGAAACCAAAGGTGAGGTTTGAAGTGGTTTAGATATATACTAGGACATGGTTTTCAGGTGAGAGAGAGGTCACGGGGATCATCCCACACCTGGGACTACAAACTAGGCCAAGCTAACAACCCACCAGCCCACCAGCTCTGGGGTGCAGTAAGTTAATGAGCCTCTGCCTGTGCTTTAGAAAGGTCTCCTTGAACTTGACCTGCTGGCTGTGTGAGTGCTACAACTGCTGTTAAAACAGGATCTGGACCTGTTTTCAAACCCAAAGGCAGGAGTTTTCTCTTTCTCCAGTTTTGTAAAGCCAACCTAAAACTTCAGATCCAAATGCCAGAATGATCTAGAAAGGAGCATGTGTGTGGTGGAGAGAAAATCTTTGCATTTAGCTTCAACTATTGAACTACTACAAGAATGCTTGTGCTGGTAATTATTTACAAAGGTAAAAAAAAAATCAAAACTCCATTAAAAAAAAAAATAAAGGTACTTTTATGTACCTTTTCCTAGCCTGTGAATGAAGGGAAGAGGAGACCAACACAGGGCAAAATCTTTCCTTACAGACAAAAAACACAGCAAAAATCCAGCCCATCTCTTGCAAATTAATCAACCTTATGAATTTCTGTCGAAGTTTCAGCCCTATATGATTTTTTGTTTGTTTGTTTGTTTTGTCCAGACAGGCTTTGCAGGAAGGAGCTTTTGTGACCGAAGCACTGACACTGCATTAACCAGGTGCTCAGCTGAGCCTTGTAGCCGCCTGGAAGTTGCCTTATCCCCCAGCAAATGAGAAGCGGAGGGGAACACCGACGCAGGCGACGCTGCACCTTGCAGAGATTCGCGTGTCCTACAAGTAACCTTGCATCAGGATACAGAGCCACGAGAGCAGCCTTATGGGTACGGAGAGAGGAGGAGGAGGACAGCGAGGAGGAGGGGAAGGAGTGGCAACAGGAAAACAAACTCCCTGGGAATCAAGTCTTCTCTTCCTCCCTATGAAAAAAAATAGCAATAAAAAAAAAAATCCCTCCTCAATATGGAGATGGCAAGAGGGGATGAGCACACTCACTCCATCTCTGCTTATAATCCTTTCCGGCGAGCATCGTAACAGACACGCATGGGCTAGAGACCAGCTACCAGCAGAGCATTTCTGCCAGGCACTTGCCACACTGCTCCAGCCCTGGGGTGGAAGGGGCTGCCCCTTTCTGCCCCCTCTCTACCCCATGTCCCCAGCAAGGGTCCCTTTCCCTTTCCCAGAACCCCTAAATATCTCTGAGGGGTGAACGGAGAAGAAGAGGGTCACATTTAAAAGGCGAAGGGGAAGCGGAGAGGCGGGAGAAC
>KL256512.1:27419-67819 GCA_000699545.1 Podiceps cristatus | reverse complement strand
CGCCCTTTTTTCTGAATATACCAAAAGGAAAAATTTGCATTGTTATCTTTTCAAGAATATTTTATGTTTTGCAACTTTTTGGCTTTGTTTGTTTGTCTGAGGGGGAGGGTGGAGAGGGCAGACTGCCAGAATGAGTCATCCCATTTGACAGAAAATGATAAATAATTTCAATTGATTTAAAAATTGCATTATTAAAAAAAAAACAAAAAAACAAAAAAACAAAAAACAAACAGCACCCCCCTTTCCTAAACTTTACGCAGTGAACGGATGCAGCCCCACAGAGCCATCCATGGTAGTCAAAAGGCCTGTCCACCCTGTGCCATGATAATTCCTCAAGGATTATTTGCCAGATGGCAAATCTTTCCTACACAGCCTACATGTCGTGCTGGAACTTATTCCTGATTTTTCTTATCACCTCCAAGTCCATTTCAGACCTTGCCTTTTTCCAAATTCCTTTGCAGTATTTCATGATTCTGAGTGTTCTCTAGATATAAAGAAAACCTATCTGCCACCTTGTTCCTATCGCCCTATGGCGATACCCTCTGGGTCCCCTTGGGCTATTTCTTTGCCCTTCCCAATACAGGCAAGGCCTCCCATTTTGGCATCAGGTATAAAAATCAATAATATTACCATTTGTGCTCCCTTCTAAATGACTGACAAAGGTATTAGGGCTGGACCCAATGGAAACGCAGCCCCTAAACGCATTCCCATTCGTGAACAGTGTCCAGCAAGCTCTGGCCAAGCAGCAGCGCTGCTGTCCAAGCCGGGAGGAATCTGCTGCAGGAGTACTTTGAGGCAACATCCGATCTTGCTAAATATACTTATTAACCGCAAGAGTAGGATGCTGAGGCTGCAGAGGACTTCTGCAGATAGATTCACGGTCATCAGGCTGTGTATCGGACTAAAACCTTGGATCTTTCCAAGCGGCCTTGACCCGACAACAGGGCACCTCTCCCACCCCTCCCAGGGTAAAACCCCCAGCCCTGGCATTGGGCAGAGGGTTTGGGCATGAAGTCAAGGCGTCACAAGCATCTGCATTGCTTCCCCGGTGTCCTGGTCAGAAGGCTAGCAGTCAGCAAGGAGGATGCCGGAGACCCACCACGGTCTGGGAAAACACATCCCAACATGGCCACACAGCCCATTCCACCCCGGCTGATGGAAAGCGGCAGAGATACTTGCAGGGAACCGCGGCGGGGAAAGACAGCTCTGCAGAGACCTGCCTTGCTTGGGAGGAGACATAGAAAAAGGTACAGAGAGACGGGGAAGGAGGAGAGGACAAAAAACTCCATCTCATGGAGATCGAGGATAAGATTATACATATGCACAGGACAGGAAAATTAAATTCCAGTTCGTGTGAACCTTATGCAGCTAAAACTCTTTGGGACTGGATTTGGCTTTATGGAGAACTGGAGTTTCCTCTTCATAGGCAAGACAAAACAAGCAATAAAACCTCTCTTGACAGGGATTTCACCCACTTTAACAATGCTGCAGGTAGAAACATCCTGCCAAGAAATGGTCCAAAGAGTTTCCTTGAGTATCATTACGGGGGAAAGGAGGAAACTATGGAAATCAATCTGATATTTGCCAGGGACAGGGAATCCTCTCCTAATGATTTTTATGTTTTAAAAGATGCCATCTATTTTTCTTTTACCACTTGCACTTGACTTCATGGTAATACACAGATTGACTAGAAATTGTCATTTTCCACTTGATACAGTAGGTCTCAGCAAACAGCTGGAGATCATCTAGGAAGATGGGAGAATTTAGGGAGAACACATTTTCAGGTCTTTTTTCAGCACAAGTCTCTGACTGCTATTAGGGGGAAACTTCATCTGTCCAAGAAACAGATTTCCTCCAGGAAATCTCAGACACCGTTACTCCAGAGGAAAAACAATGTTCTCAACAGGAAAGCATCCAAGAGAAAACGTCTCACCAGCATGTGCTAGTGCACAAGAAATGGACCAGAGCTAGGAAATCTTACATTCTATGCATCCTTTTAACATTAATTTATTGCCATTAATGGAGGGGGCTTAGAGCAAAGACATGTCTCTGCTTTCAATTCTTTATCTGTAGTGCAAAGACACAGATACTGCCCTAGCAAAAGGTATGCTGATTAGGTGACATTTATGCAGCCATTTGAGAATATAATGAGTTATGTCATTATTAAGCACTACCGTAAAGCTGCAGCTCTGGATAAAAGCTGAATCTCAATGTGTAAGTCAAATGAAATTCGAAATCCTGTCTAGAATTCTTAAAATCAAAATCACCATCATACCTACAAACTACCGCACTGCAACCGCTAACCCAGGCGGCTCTATTATCCCGGTACAAATCTCTGCAGGCACAGCAGGACAGGGAATTTAAGGACAGGGAAAATCTTTAGGCTGAACATCCACCTCACATTTGCGCTCAGTATAAATGAGACATCAGTTGCGTTTGCTTTGGTGACAGGAGCCACAGCGGCGCAGCGGTAAAGGCTGCCTCTCGATAGAGCAATGAAGACATCAGCGAGGATGCCCAGGATGCAGACTGATTCAGTGAAGGAGACACAGCAGCGACAGGAGAGCCCCAGATCTCACGTCGCTGCTCGGAGGCTGGGCCTCCTGCTCATACAAAGGCAAAGCTGCCACGGACATCCCAGGCTTAGCTCTGCCCCTGCCCGCGCTCAGTGCTTTATCGTAACCTCCCGGCGCGACCATCTGCAGGAGTGGAAGAGGGGAACAGCAGTGCTGGAGAGGGGCAGGAGGATGAGGAATGAGAAGGATTTCCGAGGCAAGGAACTGAGCTGACCCCAGGCCAAGCTGCACAACAGTTTTCCATCAGCACACAAACGCTCTCCCAAGCCCCCACCGGATACTGGGTTTATCTTCAAAGACAGTGACTCAGTGTACGAAGGTGTCCGGAAAGAAATGAATGCCCCAGAAGCCAACAGTGCCCCCTCCTCCCTGAATATTTTTTGGATAATATATGAGAAATACCTGTGGAACCATATAAGGTAGTGTAGACTAGAAACGACAGATTTCAGCATAAAATGTGCCAATAAAGCATTACATCAGGCTAACCAGTATTTCTGAAAAGTAACTTTTAGATGATACAGATAACCTGCCTGCTTTGGGGCAATATCCCCTGGAACCTACCAAAAGCTCATTCCCGAGGGAAAGTATCATGCTCTGCATGACACCAACTGTGCCTTCAAATGCCTCTAGTCCTCACTTTTCTTTATATGCTAAATTAACATTGATAGCTTCGCCTCTCACTGCCATTTCAGGCTAACTCTTCAAGCACAACACATTTCAAAAGAATCTTAGGCCTATCCAAATGTAATGGAAAATGAAGATAAAAGTATCTCACCAAAAGAAACATTGTATTTTTTTTAAAAAAAAAAAAAGCCAACAGAGAAATGCTGATTTATAACACTTACCTAACAAAGCTGACTTTTGCTTTCAGAACAAGCATCAGAACCAGAAAGAAAACTAAAGTTTCTATCTTCAAGCAAAGATTTTCTTTAGTCTCATGTGAATATTTTTACTCTGACTTGAGGCACAGCACAATGACAGCATGGCAGGACCAAGAAATCTATTATTTCAAGCCCAGATCTGTGGCTATTAAGTGTTTGGAAACTTCAAACAGTATCATCCTATGTGATAAGGCACTACAACAGTCTTTAGTCACAAAAGCATAGTATTTTTCCACACAGAACTACAGGGAACACTAGTACAATATATGTATTTTTATATTATATAAAGTAGCTCGTTCACACTTTATCATAGGCAACATCCAAACTGCACTGTAAAATGAAATTACCAGCTGAAATCATCAGCATTTTTATGGCATTTTGCCTTTAACACGTGACTGTTGAGCAAACACCACATTTGTTTTCACAATATTCCCGTAGGAAGAGGTGATGCTTCTCTACCTGCGCTGGAGAAGACTATTTGGAGTTTTTGCAAAAAGTTAAACAAGGATCTTGTGAGCAACAGGTTAATTCAGTCTAACAATCTTCATTCAGTGCCCTCTGGAAAGAGCACAGGCAGGAGCTCGGTGAAACCAAAGAAGTAAATAAGGTGGTAGAGAGCACTGGCACCAGGGTGCAAATGAAGGTTAGATAGCCACCTTCCACTCCAGCAGGCATGAGCTTTTGAGAGCTCGACTTTGTAATCTTAATAATGTTCCCTCAGCATAGAGGTGTAATTTCTAAAGATTTTTCTCAGCAAGTACAGTGACAGGAGAGAATAACCTCTGTGTTTCCCGTCCCACCCTTTCTGGGAAAAGCCTCTCATTTACACGCACTGATGTTTGTAACCAAGCAAAGGAACCATATGTTTGTGATGTAAATATTAGCCCAGCAGAGAAACACCTTTTTATTTCCCTGTTCAAAGTCCTTCAAAGAGGGCATGAAGGACAGCAGGGCCCCAAAGAAACACTCTGGGCTGGTGAGACAAGCAAGCAGGACCATGCCACACATCCACAAGACAACATTCCCCGCCACATATGCCCGGCACCAAGTTTCAGCCTGGGCTTAGAAAGGCTCCTGGGGTCGCAGAGGGAAGTCCCTGATCCTCTCACAGGACTGGGTCCCTGTGCATCCTCTTCCCACCTCCAACCTTCCCTGCATCCTGCTGCAGGCCTGTCCTATAGGAAAATGGGATTTATTTATGTAGCTTGCCCTTACAGGGCGGCTTTAGCAAGCTGTTTTGTGTTAGACTTCAAGGAACCAAAGGAGCTGGCGGTCAAATACTCCAAGGGCAAAATGCACAGCAAGGGTGAATTTTCCAGCCCAGGCAAGATGAATCTTGCAGGTGTAAATACAAAACAAATCATGTAATGCCTGACACATGCATTGCCCTTTCCCACTCCCTCTGTTCATCTGTTGCTCACCTCTTCTCTGGTCTCCTGCTCTCCCCCACCAGATACTGCTGTCCTGTACCTGCCCATCCCAGACTCTGTGGCTTTTCAAGTTTTATCTGAAATTTACCCTTCCTCCCTTGTTATATCTCTTAATTGCTTTCTTCTATTACTCCAACTAAAAGATATTTTGCATGTAACTCAGTCTCACAAAAGTATCATGGAAGATCACAAGCCAGATACAGTAGACTGGGGGCAGCTATTATTAGAATGAGAAATGTGTTTTGGTTCTTCAGCTCAGGACAACAGGATTTAATAAGTACAAAAATTAGAGCTTTACCTTCACAAAGTGCCATTTGTTTTGGACCTAATTCATCAAAGCACAAAGCAGATGAACACAAAATGCAAATACTCTACTGAGTAGAGCAATGGTCATGTCCCCCTCCAGCCACTCCTACATCCGACATCACCATTTCCAGCAGGAGGGATCAGAGTTCAGTAGGACACAAGCTTCATAAAATTACCAAATGCAGAAAAATGTCTGTATCCCTAGGATCTAAATCATGCTAATATATTCATCACTACAGCATCTAGACTGAGTGTCTCTGACCTACCACAGCTTCTTCTGATCTGCTGAAAACTTTCGCAAACCAAAACAACGCTGCCTCTGCCATTGCTTTCTCTTCCTTCCATACACCATGCTTCCAATCCAAAGGTCTTTTTCAATTCTTTTTCCTCCCTCCCCCATTCTTTGTCTCAGCATCCTCTTCTCTGCCGCCCACACACTTGGAGAGCAGACCAATCTGGCAGGCTCAAATAACAAAAAACCCAAAAAAATAAAAAAAAAAAAAAAAAAGGAAAGAAAAAGGAAAAAAGACGTTTTCTGGCCTAGAAGAGTCCCGTGATTTTATCTGGAGAGAGTAATCAAATCACTTTTCCTTTTACCAGTAACCAAGGAGAATGGTGGTGGCTCTCAAGGTCTCACGTTCTCATAAATCAGCCTGAACAAAAACTAGGGGGAGGCTGGCATTTCTCCGCGACACACAGGCACCTTTGAACAGGAACATTAAGCTTATTTTTAACCATATCTCCTTCCAGCACCAAGCACTAGTTTATAATATCCATTTTTACAAGGTGGGGTTTGATTAGCCAGTTTTCTTGTTTACTTTTCTTAAAAAGGGCTGAGGACAAACTGCTGCCTGGAGGCTGGTTAACCAGCCAGGCGGTTATCGGCACTTCAGGGGCTGCGGGGCTCGCCAGGCACGTGCCCACACAGGCAGCACAGACAGGGGTTTGGAAGGATGCAGACGTGCATCATGCACCCCCACGGCGCCAACGCGGCACTGACTGTGTTTGCTGGATTGGGACCTTGATGGGTAATCTCATCAGCATATGCAAAAAATCCACTCCGGCATAAAGCATCTAATGACATTAATGGCACACAGAACAGCAATACGGTCCAGGCATGTGGAAATAATCACAGGCCCAGAACCCAGGGTGACTGATTTTGTTTTCCCATTGAACATATGTTTTACTCAGATGTTTGCTTCTTCCCACCCTTCTTTCTCTCTTTCTCCCAAACTATTCCTTGTTTTTGGTGGAATACATGAAAACGTCTTTAATACAGGCACATTATAGGTTAAATCACACCTATCCAAGAAACAAAAAATGCTTAACTTATATTTATGTTATATATATGTGTATGTTTATATCTATTTAATAAATTCACATATTCTTAATAACAGCAAGAATCCGACCCCAGCACAACTGGTCACTGAGCAGATAAAATATAGCTGAACTCTGTTCAGCATGAGGGTCTAAAAATAATGTTTGATACCTACACAGAATTAGAACCAAAGAAGTTGAGGTATAAATCTCAATTTCAATGAGGTATAAACACTGTTTATTAGGACCAAAGTATACGTTCCACAGGATGACTCAAAAATTCTAAGCTATTCTATGCAGTTATTTGCTTTCTTAAGGTGACCTATGAGCCATACCCCAGGCTAGTAAAAATCAGCAATGACATCATTTACAACATCAGCCCAAAGAAAGCGTCTCTCCCTCCCTATCAGGTCATCTTAATTAAGTTGTTCTTATGTCCTGGAGATGTTTTATCTGCTCAAAAGCATTTTCACCTGTGCAGCTACGTGTCAACTACAATGACTTTTGTCACTTTAGCTTTTTGTAGCCACACAGACAAAATTGCCGTCTTCAAGGACTTTATCAGCACAGTTGTAACAACAGAGACTTCGTAATGCAGATACGGTCTTTAACCAGGCTTACACCAAGTATCCTGCTAGACTGCTTTGTTGAAAGCAAATTTTCATGTGTCTCTCTGGAAGTGGATCAGCCACCACACTCGTTGCTAACGTTTCTGACTTGTCAGCACGGAAGTGAACATTTTCACACATCTTCTGCCTTGTAACTTCAGGAGCCAATACCAAAGCTCTGGTGGCAGTAGTGTGTCCTTGCCCATAGGAGACTGTTGCTCTTGCCAGGGGAATCTTCGCTTTCACCCAGCCTTCACCTCCAAGGAGAACACAGAGACAGTTGACATTCAGTGGCCCCCAACTTCAACCAGATCTTCATCAAATTGCACCATGACTCACTTCTAATTCAAATACAGCGTACTCAGTCCACTGACATTTCCAAGACCTCATTAAAGGTCTGACCGCGGTCTCACTCCCAACTTCAGAGATTATTTCCCTTGCATCTGCAGAGTGTGTTTGGAGGACAGGAGTGAAGAATGTTGTTCATTAATACAGAGTAGCTTAGAAGTATAAATCTTTTTCCATTTGTTTAAAGATAGGAACATTAGACATGGGCATGAAAAAATTAATATCTCTGAAGGTTTAGTATTAGCAGGATGGGTTTGTATGTTATATGGATGTGATGTTATTTCAACAGTTATATCAATAGGTCCTTTTAACAGTTAGAAGTCTGTTGAAGATCTAGGTCTTAGGAGTTTGTGATCTTCCCAGTCAGAAGAAAAACTTCCCAGAAGTTTTTGCTTCAAGACAAACCCTGGTACCACCTGTCAAGACAGAGGCTTATTTAACAGAATATGTATGAGATGTGAGAACCCACACCACAGTGAATCAGCCGGTCTCCCTGAGGAGCCAGGGAGCCATCTGCCCCTGGATGCTCAGACACCAGAGCTTCCTTGCTGGTCATTCCTTCTGGGTATGGTTCAGGCAAACCTATAGGTCAGTAGCTTGTACTTCTTTCCCCACAACCATACTATATTATTGCCGATGCCATTTAGCTATCTGCTTCTTTGCAAGTCTGTGAAACATCTAACAGTCTGACCTCAAAACTCAGGCAACACAGAAAAGTATCTTTATTCAATATCTTATTTCACCTTCTGGCTAACAGAAGCAGTGTCTCTATCACACAGCTGAGATGGACACTTATCTGGATGAGACCCCAGACTGAGCCATTACTTGGAAGATATTGAAATTTGAGTGGGAGGGTTCTGTAAAGATGCATAGAAATGCTTAAAGGAGATGGGCACAACGAAGAAGAAAGACGTTTTTGCTGGCTCATGAAAATGAAACATGTGCAGGGCTTAATCTGCCACCACTGAAATCAGTAAGAATTTTGCCAGTGAAGCAAAACAAAAGCGGAAATGGAAACAGCATCTGACATTTGCTATGTTAGACTCATACAAAGTGCTGTAGTTCATAGCCTATGAGATGGATAAATAATATACCATAGGCAGTGGATGATTTTAAACTTCCATTTTCATAGTACGAGGGTGTCATGACCTGGAGAGTTTTGAAGCTTGCAAAGGCTGCTTATGCTGAGTCATATTTAGAAAGAGGTTTTTCCATTTGGATAGTCATGCTAAATCTATAAAGACACCAAGTAAAAGAACATGTGAGAGGAAAAAAAGATAAAAATACAACCTAGAGATTGAGATGTACGCTCAAGAATAGAAAAGAATTTGGATAAAATTTGTTGTAAGTAATTTATTGTTGAAGTAGCCCTCATAAACTTAAGTTCTTGGAATGTAAAAGGCAAAATATTTCTGTAAATTACTAATGTTTGGGAACTGATCATATAAGCCTCAGAGGCCAAACGCTTGTCCAGTATAAATGAAAGCATCTGGCCTTCTGTCTTTAAGATCATAACGAGATGGCCGCTGAGCAGTCAATACAGAAAGCATGTTATTCAGAAATTAATCTCTCTCTGGGCACAGAACACATAATGAAGATAAGAAGGCAGAACAGAAAAACAGGACTTGGACTATCACATCAAACCCCAGGGATACTCAGCAGCCTAGTCGTGCAGGCAGCAGACCCAGACTGGGAGACAGCAGAAGAATGGCGTGAGGATCTGGAGAGCAACCTATGCAGCAGCCCAAAAGCAAGAAGGGGAATGAGAAATAGAAGAAATAAAGAGGGTGGGAGGGATGACACGTTTCAGAAAGCTTTCAGCTCCCATCTAGTTGGCAAACAAGGAGATCATATTTTCTAGAGAGTTCAGCAAAAGAGGCACCAACCTTTTTCCCAGACTGACTTGCAAATACTAAACCCTTGACAGCCTGGCAGATGCCTGGAAACGTGGCCCTCCATGTATCTCTCACCTCTTTAAAAAGCAAAGATTTTGCTCAGTGCATTTTAAACACACAAATTCCAACTGAGCAAAGCTTTGTGTGTTTTTATTTTAAAACAACCCAAGTGTGAGCTAGTCTGTACCTCACGTGGGGTTTTTCCAGCCTTTCACATCTTGCGTCTGGCAGCAGTGGCGGTCTGTCTGCCACATGCATAGACCAAGGTCCAGGACACAAAGTGTCAGATGCATCACTCCAAGGACTGCACTTTTGCAGATGCACTGGAAACACCTAATAACTTCAGAAGGAAAGAACTTGTAGAAATCCTCATCTGTCTCGCCATTGGGTATTTTAGCAGCCTCCAGAGGCAGAGCTGAGATGATGCTCAGCAGTGCGCCTGTCATTAAAGATACCTATTTTGTTAGTATTCATAGTTTAATTTAGAAGAGTTTCAAAGCCAAGAATTGCAGGGCTGTATATTGGTTGACATCCTTAAAAATTACCTGCTATATATTTGCTGGTATTTCACTTACCAGAGGGTTTAGCTGAAGCTAGAGGCCAGACAGGCACCACTCACACTTGGCATGGAGGCTGACCCAAGCATGTAGTGGTAACCTCATTGCAAAAGGTCGTACTGCTGAGATGTGAAGAAATCATCCTGTGCCCAGCACAAACTCAGCATGTCACCATCAATAATGGTCATTAGTAAATGAAGCTCTAGTCTTGGCCAAGAATACGGGATCTGCCCTGTGGCATCTGTGGGAAGGAGGCAGCTGCCGACTGATCTCTGCTGATAGCAGGGACAACCGATCTCCAGCCAGGAGGAGGAATACAAGCTTCAAAACAGAGAAAATACTTTCTAAGATGCCCATAGTAAAGACAGATATTGACAGATCAGGATAGTAGGAAAGATGTATCACCTTTTCCCCAGAAGTCACTTGTTCAGATGCTGCCAGTAAAATGCCATTGGAGGGTCTTTAACCACATGGTTACAGAGTCACCAGGACTGAATGGACCACAAAAAAATCAAGTTACAGAATTACACTCCTAATTTGTCCACAACTGAATGATTAAAATTCCTGTCTGACAGACCCATGCTGCTACTCACAGACTGTACTTGCAGGTACCCCTAACGTATAGATTGGCCAGGGTCTTCAAGGCTTCAGGTTCTTCAGCCATATCATCTCCCACTAACCCCAAGCAATTAATCTTGGGTAAGTAGAAGAGCATAATCAAGCCACCACGACTAGATCCAGGTCTAGCATTTCAGGGCAGTCAAATCTGGGGTGAGGTCTCATTCTGGGAACTGTGTATATTAGAGGCATTTGCACAGTCTAGAGTCCTTAGGATGCAACAGATATCATAATTTTCTAAATGCTATCTGCAGAACAGATGTTATGTGCGTGCACACTATCCCTCAAGCCTCTGCCATCTGTTTTTTACTTAATAAGTCAGGTGTCCAGGTTTTTTATCCAAACAAGAAAACGTGAGAGGTGGTTCTTCAAAAGAAGAAAATGGGGGGGAGGGTCTTCAATTATTCCCTACAGTCTTGCAAAGCTTTGTTAGAAATTTCCAAAAAAAAATTTTGAGCAGTAAGTGAAATGATTCTCCTTCAGTCACGTACCAAAAATTAGAGTAGGGCTGTAAGAGGGTGAATTGGCAGCATGCACAATGGAGCCTGACACCACCTGGCTTTCTTCCTCCTTTTTAAATAAGCAAAGAGTAATATGAAGAGGCACCACAGAGACAGCGAGCTCTGACAGCAGGCAAGGTGTGGAGAAGGAACAGTAACGCTGGATGAATGCTGACATCTAAATATGGCCAGCAAGAGCCAGGGACGTGACAGATGGGTCAGACCCCGAGTCCTTTGAGGACCTCAGACTGCTATTCCTGGCTGGCAGTGGGTCAGACCACAGATGAGATGGGAGAGGCAACTGGCACCAGATCCACAGAACCAGGACCACAGTGCTCGAGAGCTGCCTGCTCCTCTGCCCCTTTCCCACACGGGACACAAGCCAGGCAGCAAACATCATTCTAATGGACCGTTGCTGGTGATGAACCAGCTGTGACACTTGGCAAGTTCCTCATTACCAGCCCCAGAGAAATGGCGATCATTGCAGATCTCATGTGGTTTAAGTTCAGCATCTTTTCTGATTACTGCTTGTGTACAAGAAGCTTCCCTGTTGGAACAAATTCTTTTGCTGTTTCTTCACATTCAAATAGTATTTATAGAATTACACTAAAAATAATTAAAATGTTTTATACCTACTTTAAAGTTAAAAGATGCAAAAATAAAACAGCATGAATGCCTCTCCTCATTGCCCAAGCCTTACAACACAGCCACAATATCACAGTTATCCCTTTACCAGACCTTAGTAAATATATTTGCAATGCTCTGAAACACTAATGACAAATATAAACCCACCATACATGGAAAAGTTGTATCCATCACTGATAAATATACAGACAAGCAAAACTGTGTAAATAGGAATGTTTGGAGAAAGTACATTGCCCATCCCAAAAGAGACAGCTACAATTACCCAACCAAAAAGTAGAGGCACTGCCACCCTGGGCTTCTCAGCTCATGCTCTCAGCAAAGTGGAAAGGGTGATTTTTCTCACCTACAATGCAAAAATGGAACTGGATGAAAAGCAAAACCTCTTTTCCCAGAGGTCAGCCATGCAGCAACTTTAGTCAGCACATGCTGTCTTCAGAGGGACACTGGAGGATGACTGACTGTCAACAGCAATGAAGTCTTAAAAAAAAACCCCAAAACCACAGCTGTAACCCTTGGTAAGGGTTACAGGGTTTTCTCCATGCCCAGTCCACAGAAGATAATGTGCCCACAGCACCCTCTCAAACTGCAGCTCACTTGTTTCACTGTGTTTACACCATCAGCTGTTGGTAACACATGACTAATGCACTTTCTTGCTTTGAGGCTTAAGAGACATTTTGTTTTTACAGGACAGAGCTTGCTCTGGTGGTTGCCACCAAGGCTGTGGATGGAGACCAGGATCTCACAGGTCATTCATCACTCCTCTCTCCCCTCATGGAACAAAGCCCCCTCACACACATACATTCCTCCCATCCCCAAAACCAGCCTTTGCTCACCCCTCTGTGGCTCTGAGGGTGGGATGGAGATGCACAAGGTTGTCCCTACCAGTGCCCTATCCAAACGGGAGCCAAAGAAATGCCATGGAGAGAAGGGCTTTCTCCTCCAAACGTGAGGATGGGTGGCAGTGGGGCAGCAACTGTTCCACTGCACTTCCTGCTCCTTACACCTTCCCTCTTCAATCTGAGTCAACTGCCTTTTCCCATTTGTGGAGCAGAGCACTGTTTGCCAAGGAATACAAAAGAAAAAAAAAAAAAAAAGAGAGACAATGAAACCAAACGCACCTCTAAATTGTTGTATCATCCAGGTGGGTGTGAGTTGCGTTGCTCAATGCCACAGTGCGCTCTGTGCTCATAGGCATCACTCTGCCACGGCTCAATAAATAAGTAATAGCAAAACAGATCCCTCATTCAGCTGCCCATCAATAGAGGGAGATTGCTGTAAACTGCACCAGAGCATCTCCCAAGGGCCCATGCCTGTCAGAGATGCTTGGAAGGACAACGCATATATAAAAGTTTTCCTGGCTCAGAATGGTGAGCAGAGCAAGTTATTCTGCTCAGCTCACAAGCAATTGGTTTGCTGTGTTTGAGCATAACAGCCTTGCAACACCTCCCTGGATCCATTACAAAACACAAGGAAGCCTTCCAGGCACCACAAGGCAGAAAGATGTTGACTGGGGGGGGTGGGGCGGGATCATTAAAAAAAAAAAAAAAATCAGAAGAAAAAAAGGGGCAGATCTGTTTGCGTGTATCTAACTGGCAGATGCTACAGTTGCTGCTTCTGTAATTAACTGCAAATAAAATGAACAGGTAGTGGTGGCCAAAAAAACTCTCATCTCACTTCCGTCCCCCATCCCCAGAAAGTTTATAGGAAAAATCAGAAGTTACATGACTTCTCCCACAGAGAGAAAAGGGGCCACGCAAACCATTGACTTGTGGGAAATGGCATGGGTGATATGCAGAGCCCGGAGCAAGAAGAGGGGGGGAAATGCTGTTCAGAAGTCCCCATAATCCTATGTTAATCCAGGGATGTAGGGAGCTTCCAAATTACAGGATGAAAGGGTGGGAACTTTGTGGGAAAAATAGAGCGACATAAATAACTCTGTATATGCAATGCACTTGGTCTACAGAGGCAAAATGTGCAACTCTCTGGCATGTAAACATAAAGATCGAGTAGGTATTAGCATGATTAATACCCTTCCTTTCACTGTTAGCATTGCTGCAATCTAACACCTCAGACGTTTGGAAGGAGCCTGACAGACAGCAAGCTTTCACCGTGCCGCCTGCCAAGAAGAGGGGAGCATTCGCAAGCAGAGACGGCAGGAAATATCCAGTTGCCTGAGTGGAGGACGCAGGAAGTCCAGCACGATGCTGTCTCCTACCCTCAGCACAGCCCAGCCCAGCGATACTGGGCTCAATATATATCTAGCTCAAACATCTCTCACATGGCCTAGTTCAGGTTCCCTAAATATACACTAGCGTAAAACCACAGAAGTAATTCTTGTTTTGAACAGCCCCTGGATGACACTGCAAGAGAGCAACACACCACATGGAGCCTACACACCCCTGGCTTGGGTCCTTTCTCCCCGCAAACAGTGTACGGTGCTTAGTGATATTATTCATAAACAGATCTGCCCAGAGGTGATGAAAACATAAGCTCAGCACAGCCCTTCATTCATTCTGTTGCCTATAAGAGATGGTCATGCTGCCAGAAGCAGTTATGTGGGGGGAATTAAGTGACCACGGAGACTTGGGGTTGAGGGCAGGCTGTAGGACGATGCCCTGCTGTGCGTGCCCAGGAAACCAGTCTCTCCTTGTGCATCAAGTTCTGTGGGTGTCAAATCCTACCAAGCAGTGCATTTAGAGGAGGTGTTTAAAAGCTCATTGGAGGGAGGAAAACAAACCAAAACACCACAAAAAACCCTCCCAACACAAATAGCATTTTTACTTTGCTTTTAAAGGTGAGTTCAGTGGCTGATCTCAGGGATATTACTCCCTGTGCCTCTGTAGTGGGTACCTCCATTGCAGATAGTCCCGGAGCCTAGTCCAGGAGCTTTATTTTGGAAATCGGTAGTGAGAAGTTACAGAGGCAGAACAGAGATATACGGCACCAATTGAAAACACCCACCCTATTCCTATAAGTAGAATAGACCTAGGCCATCCTCTGAACCAATGAGCTATTTCACACACTTTCATACAACTGAGAAGAACACGTGCAAGAGAGAAAAACAGCCATGTGTTTTGTTAGTTCCCACAGGTGCTAAATGTTTTACAGTTTAAGAGATGAAGGTACTCAGAACCTTGTAAATATATACATGCTTCTGCAGTTGGAAGTAATTAAGACAAATCTACAGTTATCACACTGAACATACAGCTTCATTTTAGCTTTATCCTACATTTGTTCACTATAGCTTACAGCCTCTGCCTTGATACAAGCAGGGCTGCAGAAGAAAAATTAGATATAAAATATATGAGAGACTATCTGATCCAGCCCAAGCAGGACATGATTTTTCATACGTTATATAAGTCCTTCAAAACCTTTGAGATACCTGCACATCTATTAGGTGAGCTGAGACCCTGAGCAGGACACGAACAATAAAATTATTCAAAGAGATTCTAGTGATAAGTTGTAAAACACTAAAGGTGGGACCATGAACAGCATTTGTTCTTGATCATCCTAAATACTTTCAACAGACTGGATGATACAGAATGGTTTGCTCTGGTTTCCAGCTTGGTTTTGAGCTTTAAGATAGGAGAGTGAAATCCGGGCATTGTTGGTTGTGCTGCTGGAACCACCCGGGCCATCACCAGGCCTGTTCATAATGAGGATAGTAACCGGGAATTCAAGAAGTGTTTAACCTTCAGGTCAGGAATCTAAACTGCCCATTGGATTTTGGACTTAAGTGGGTATTAATTGAAGAAAGTTTCAAACAATTCTACTTGAAAATCCTTTATCCCATCAGATGATCAAGATTTCATTTTTATTCTTACTGTATCCTGTATCAGTACCTTTTCTGAGCAGGCTAAATTGAAAAAGGGAGGGGTGGGCCAGACGGGGTGACACAACTTTAAAAAACCCAACAGAACCTGAAAGAAAGATTTTTAAGTTACGTGCCATAAACCAGAAAAGACAGCACAGTAGGATGGCCAGCTCTTCTGCAGGCTATCTTTAACACAAGTCTGCTGGGACATCTCGCAGCAAAGCACAGCAGACACCTTCACTTTGCTTTAGACCAACAGACCTTTCAGGAATTTTTATCATCTAATTTCAGCAGCAGCTTGCACAAATGGTCGTCAGTATTCAATTAGTTCCCATCTCGGAGTTAGAAGATATTCCCAGTGCTGCCACAGAGAAAAAGCAAGAGGTAGGCGCTCTCTCAGACTCCTGGCCACTCTTAGATCAGCTGGATGCACTAGTCCCCTGATGTATCTTCAATCCAAGGATTTTTAAAGTTGCTTATTACGACAATGTGACACAGGAGCATTATGTTGTATTATTGCATAAAAATAAACCCCACCATCTCCATTCAGATCAGGGTGCCCTCCATTTCAGAGATAACTTGCCTTTTTTAACAAAGGGATCCCATTAAGCTGCTGTCCCCAAGCCTACCAGACTAAACGATGGGATGACCACACGGAAGGGGAGGCAGCAGACACTACTTCTTTGTGCCATTATACAAATGGCTGGTAACAACAGTGGCTAAAGAGGCTGAGAATTTAAATGACAGCATCTAAGTGAATTCACTGGAAATACTTTTAGGGTTTGGTTTTTTTTTTTCCTAGTAGATAGCCTGAAGATATGCAGAGACTGGAAAGTATATTCAAGATGCTGAATCTGATGTTGCTGTCTATTTACATTAGTACAATTTCCAAATCAAAATACTGAAGCAAATGGTCTTCCCCAGGGAGCAGATGTTTGAACGCGGTGATGGGGACCAATTTAAGAACATAGATACAACTGAAACGTTCTAATTATGTCGAGGCTCCAGCCACCTCTAGCAGAGATGAGTTGTGATTCACAGAAAGGAAATGACTCCACCAGAGACAAGGATGAAAAATTAATTCCCTTTTCTCCAATAGTGGACTGGTGGAATTTAGGAGAGTGTCTTTCCCAGTGAGATGCTGCCTCTCTCAGCAAGCCAGCATCTGGTATTTTTAAAAGCAGCAGTAATGTTCTCCAAGCCAATTGCATACAGAAGACAGTCTCTGAAGCTCTTCTGCACAAAGACTTATTTATCTTTTGTACTTGGTTCCAAATTAGGTTTGCAAGTGCTTCCCTACATCCTAACAGTGAGTGAAAGAGTATGTGTGAATGACTTGAGGAAGCAAGAAAACATAGCAGGTTCACTGGATGCTGCAAAATACGAGGATTTTCCATTTGCTTCTTACAAGTTCACTGCCATTGCATCTAAAAATATATTATTATACTATTTTACACTTCAGCAACATGGATCAAAGCACCATTTTTCCAGGCTCTATACATAGTTATGGGTAGACATCCCCATTCTTTGGATCCAGCTCTACAGCTGCAGCTGCATTACAGGGCAACGCTGGCCCACACGACCTGACCCTCCCCAGAGTGGGCACAGGCACTCCTAAGCTATGCAAGGGTTTACTGCCACTGCACGTAAAGCAATGTTTTGGGTTATACTGTGCGAACAGCTTTATATTGTTGTCCTGCTGTAACCGAAATAATCAAATGTAACCGAAATAATGATGAAATTGCGATGAATCTTAGTTTGTAGCACCAAGGAGATGGAATTGAATCAGTTAACTACAAATATCGTGATGTTCCTTTGTATAGCCCTACCCAGCTGGACATTAGGTCCAGGAACACTGAGTATAGTATAGCAACTGTGGTCTGTGGTTTTAAGGTAACAAAGTAACTGAGACAATGTGCATCTGTCAAAGAAGATGGAAGGTGGTTTTGGGTAGTGGACCGAGAAAGTTGGCCAGGACTGCCGAGACTGAGAGCCAAGCAAGTGAGAGGTAATTCCAGCAAGGGGAGATCGCGACCACCGACTCACTGACCACCTCCCCAAATGATACCACCTACTCAAAAGGGAACAATGGAAGTGCACAACTGAGTCTGCGCAGTAATGAACATAGGAAGCGAGAAAATCTATACCAGTCACTAGAGAGAATGTTATTGATTATGTATGACTATAATAAATATGCGTGTATTTGATCTATATAACCGGACCGAAACAGGTACCAGGTATGCACGTTAGGTGGAGCGATCCCCCGTGCATCCGGCGCCGTGAATAAAGAATGCCTGCCTTCTAACACCACATTGGTGTTGCGAGGTTTATTCCCAATTTCGGTGACACTGCATGGGTAAATAAGAGACCTTGGCAGTCTAGCAACTTATGGCAACAGAAGACAGGTTCAGAAGTAAATTAATACTGGTGGGTTTAAGAATTTATTCCTCTCCCCACTTGTGACCTAGTTCTTTGCAAGATGGCTCAAAAGAGCTGGGTTCTATCTCCAGTGCTGGCAATGGTTTTCTGACCTTGAGTGTGTGTCTGTTTCTAGTTTCTAAATTTACGGAACAGAGATGATAAATTTCCTCCACTTTGGACAGATTTAGAGATCTTCAAATGACAAGTGCTATATAAAAGAATATAAGTTTCTGCCAGCGTACCACTTAATAGATGGCCTCTTAGACAGCAACAAAGCAGGCAGAGTAAGCAATGCCTAAGCAAGTCATACACCCTCTTCAACCAAGAACAAAGAAGTGCTTATCTTTTAGATGAAGTCACAGAGCCCTGGGCAAGAGGGAAAGGACTTCTTTATCTATTCTAGTCTTTTTTACCCCAAAGTTTTGACAAGTGGGGGGTCCATCAGTAAAGATTTTGTTAAGAGGTATTGATTGCTACTGCGTTATCACTGATGCTCTGGCTCAGCACAGCCCTCATATTTTCTCTGCTGTCATCTTGAATTTAAGACAGTCACCAGTTTGCCAGTAAATTGTCTCTACAACAATGTCTTCACCACCTTTTCAACAACACTGATTTAACTGCTGTATCTACAGGAGAATTAAGTTTGTGCAGTGTTATAAATGAAAGGGGGCTGTAAACTGAAACTGGACACAAGGCTTTAAATTACATGTAAATTCCACCAAGGTTATAAAACGGCCACTTGAATATGAAACAGAGATAGTGAACAAATCCTGGAATAAGCTTTTAAAGAGAGAGGAATCCATGCCAAATGGAAACACACTAAGTATAATATATAATGCGTAACGTGTAAAAGCTATCCAAATCATGGAGCTCAAAATGAGAATAAACAGTGATCTTCCAATAGGGACAAGTACAGATAAGCTAAGTAACTGCGAAAAGGCTGAACTTTGAGTAACCCTTGTTGAATCTGTTGGTAACACCCAGAGTTACCACTATGTTTCACTAATGACCAAAAAGGACTGTAGCAAAAATAGTGCATACTTCAATATGGCTAACCTGGAATTCGGTGCCTGTCACCATGTGGAACAGAAAACAATTGTTGCTGTGCAGTAAATTATATAAAAAACCAGACATGCAATCCACTTCTGCTTACAATGAGCACGGCTGATCCTGCAAGATAACCGATTTGCCCGGCAAGATGGAAGAATGCCTGCAGCCACCAAACTACTGCAATAAAGACGAAACAAATGAACAACAAAAAAAAAAAAGCCGAGACTCACTCGGAGCACACATCATGTATTCATACCCACCTTGATCTGCATGGGCATCAGCAGAGGTCAGTATGATCACTTTGAAATGTGCAATGCATCAGGTATGAACACCTGGAAGACTGCTGCCCACAACAGAAAACAATAGAAAATGCCTCTGAGTATTTTTATACACTTCAGAATGTCTTCACATTTGTTAAGGCTCTTTGGCAGACCACTTCACAACTAACAGGTGGAAATAAAAATCAAGTGCTATTCAGGTATCACAAGGAAGAGTTCAAGGAGGTTCTCGGGCCACTGTTAGACAGCAGTGGAAAGCACAGCCTGGGTGGTTGGAGAAATGCAGGCCCCAAGTGGAGCTGGGAGCCTCCAGGTAAGGGGTAAATTGTTCTACCGTCATGTTTATTTTTAGAGTGATAACTCCCTTTCAGTAGTGATTTGGTGTCAGAGGACACAGGTCCCCTGTCCTTTGCCTAGGACAGGTTTACTTCTTAACTAGGTAGACCCTTAAAATATAGTCATAAAGTGACAATTTCAATATGAAAACCTTTCCCCCTGCCCCAGTCTTCTCCAGACCTCTGGGAACAGGAACCATCATCCAGCACTTTAGACATTCCCTGAGGTGAGTCAAATATTCACTGAGTGCTGATGACAACATCTAACCAGCAAGCAGTCAATATCCCCACCACAGGAATGAGCAAATGTGCAAACACACTAGAAACGCGACCGTGTCACGCTGGCATCGATCACCTCTCCCCAAAGAGAGCAGTCAGCACTGCAGAGAACCAACCATCCAGGGCAACAGGGCTCTTGCTGAGGTTTGTCACTCCACGTTGCTCTTTCCCAAACCTTCTAGCAGAAAACAAAAGGTGAATGCCAGTCAGTCAAAGACACGTGAGGTCACGCTACGGCCCCTTGCAATCACTAAGCATAGCAGCAGAACTTGGCAAGCTCAACAAGTATCACGAGCATCTCTTGCCAGGTACTTGACTTTCCAGCAGAGATGCTGCAGTTTCTTCCAAAAATGTTGCCTTCTTAAACAAACTGGACAGATTGTTGTGGAGATGCTAAGAGAATGTCAATCTGCTAAATGTCAGACGGATTTTGACTAAAGTAGGAAGAAAAAGTCAGGAATTGCAGCTACATAATTAGTAACAAATCTTTAATTCTACATGTTTGGATAGCAAGGCTGATTTAGAATCAATTGCTGAAGTGGAGCAGCCAAGTGGCCAGATTCAGATCATCTTTACATCAGTGCAAGTGCAGAATAGCTCCACTGAAGAAAAAACAAACAAACAAAAAAACCCCACACACCAAAAAAGAAACCCGTAATGCTGCAACAGTCCCATGCCTTACAGTTTGTTAAAAGCTAATTTGAAGCAAACACTGGCTCAATTTTGTTCTTAATCACCTTTTTACCTATTGTTGGAATGCACCCAAACCCAGGAAGATTGAGGCTTCTCAAAGTCAGGGTCTGAGCCAGGAACGGGCCTGTTTCAACATCTGAAAGCTCAGACCCCAGACTCCTTTTCTTCATGTTGTCTCTTTTTGCAAACAGCAGTTTCATTGATGAAAGATAATGAACAGAGAAAAATAACTTCAGAAGGCAGTTTATTCGTGCTTGACTGATTGAACCATGGAGCTGGACTTCTGTGGCAGACACTAGACTTCCAGCAGGCTGTTAGGACACAGTTAAGAAGCTCTTTTGAAATGCATATGTTTCTTTAAACTCACAAAAGAGCAAGCAAATCACAATCTGTATCTGTAAGTTGTTTTGTGAACCGAGACATCTTACATTTTACACATTATTTATATGTAATCTGTAGAAGAGGGTCAGTAGTTGACCAACACTAAGATGTTGAACATCTTCCAGCCTAAAACTAGCTTCCAGTGTCCCAGCTGCTTTATCAACTGAATCCTGAGGACTAAGTGAGGGTGCTATGTGTCACCACAGAAAAGCTGCTGTTTCACTGGACTAAAATGGACTTCTCCCCCTTGAAGTTGTTACTACCAGCAACCCTAGAGCCTGCCATCACCATGTCTTACAAAGGAAGCAAGGGCAGAAATTTTTGTGTCCTTTCTCAGGTCAGGAAGGGTCTTTTTACAACAGATACCAAAAAGTGGTGAAGGAATTAAAAATAAACCAGAAAACATGAAAATAAAGCTAATACCAGTCACCCTGGACACACAAAAAAATGTATTACAGAAACATACCACATACAGTCTCAGACCCTTTCATAATCTCCTCTTGATGACTTTAACATGGTAGTCTTGGATGAGTCAGCGGGAGATTTGCCCAAGTAAAAACCTCAAGATTGCACCCTCCAAAATTATCTTCACCAAAATCCAGAAAACTCTGCAGCCTTGATGCGCTCCCACAATACATTTTTGTGTCATTCCAAAGATGAATTTTGGCTTACCAAAATTTTTTGGCTAGTTAAAACAAGGACAAAAATAGTGGTGTCTACCAAACTGAAAGGAAAACAACAATCTCAAAGCCATTTGTCTTTACAGTAATTTCAGTATTATGGTACAAATATGAAGGTGGTATATGGCATTCATACATGGCCTTCATCACTCCTTGTAGCAGTTAATGACAAGTTTGGGAGCAATGTTCAAGGTGCAGCTTTTGGTTGTTGAGCATGCTGCAAGGAGGTGGGGAGGGAAGAGGGTGGCAAGCACTGAAGAAGGAAAACAATGGGATGGAGCTTGGGTTTTGACTTGTGTTGAGGGTACGTTTTATTAAGCATGAAATAACGGACAATAACACTTTCTAAAGTATGACTACTGGCTTGTTCAAGGAATATCAACTAAGGCAAGTGGGGGAACTCTCCCAATTTCTAAGTCCCTATTTCAGACTGTAAACAGAGTTGGGGTGCCTTCCACATTCCAGGATGAAATATTTTGTTACAGTGGAAGTTGAGAGGGCAGGGAGTGATGGCCAGGTGTCAGACCACCACCCGACCTCCTGACCAGTCTCCTTCACTACTCCATTTATAATATAGTCATATGGAAAACCCTTCCTCTGCAACTGCACAGGCCAGACACATCAGTGAAAGGAGTAGCTTTCCCTGGAGAAAGGCAGAGGGAGCTGCAAAATATTCCTTGTGCCAGGGAAACCATTAAGCTTTCCCCATACTGTCTTATTCATCCCTCACCTCACACTACCATCCTTTTTCATTTTTGCCCACTCTTTTACTACCCTCTTACATGCCTTACTGCTGAGAAGGGCACTCAGTTTTTTGTAACACCCACACACTCCAAGGACCTAAAAACCACACAGGACCGCTTAGCTGCACTCTGCAAATGGTCTTGCTGTACCACGATGCTGACTGTTACCCCAGGGCTCTTCCCACACACCTGGCAGCTCGGCTGTTCTTACAGTGGCTCTTCAGCAGCAGCACGGAGAGTTTCCTCCTAGCAAAGCAGCTCACAGAGCTGGTGACAGAAGCTGAGGCCACCTGGCCCAGAGCTGCGCCTAATGTCACAAAGGGGATTTTACCCAGGCTGGCCTTAAGAGGATTAGGGAATCATCTACTTGCAGAAAACAACAATCGCATCTGCCGCTCCAGCACAAGTCGCTCTTATCTGCTCTCGCAAAGCTCCTTTCTGCTCAGTCCTGACTTCTCATATTACAGGATCCTGCCACATAACACAGATGCTCGCAAAGAACAGGAAGGTGGATACAGGTGGAGGGTGATCAATCGATCAGGTGTATTTGGAGTGCTCGGCAGTTAGCTTCGTCTGTCACACAATACTTCAAACAGCAGCACTCGGAGCAAATAAACAAACAGGCCTGATATTCAGAGGCTGGATAACATTGAGCAGTCAAACTCCTGAGGCTTCAGAGGGGATTTAAGGGGACTGTGGTGTGTTCAAAACTTGTGAAAGCTTGAGCAGTTATTTAGCAGTTTAAAAGAGTTAAACCTTAAAGCTCAGCTCTTGAGTGATATTCCGAATATAGCTCCTATACCAGAGACAGAAAGATATTCATTGCGTCATGCATATAGAGGTATAAAATAGTACCAAACTGGTACGTCTAAAAGGAAGAAGAGAGGAAAACAAATTCACTAAGGCAAGACATAAAACCTGCCTGCTTTTCTTAGCTATTTAAACACTAAAATACATGTGGACCAGCCACTTTGATATTTTCCCCTTTTCCATTGGCAAGATCAGGAAGGTGTTATAAGTTGCTTTTATGGATTTTATAGATAGGAGCTTTTTCACTTTTTGGATTTTATAGCTAGAATTGCAATTTAGATTTCAGCTATGGCTTCATAAAAGAAATCCAGGATTGCCCATTTGACCCCTAAGCAAATCAATTCTAATCCTATAATATAATACTCTTCCACAGGATTGAGCACCCTTTCACCCCCAAGGTGGTCCCACCAGGTCAGGATTAAACCGCTGCACTCTTGTTCATCCCACGGGTGCAGTATACCTGTTGCATGGATTAGTGATGGACTTTCTCTGCCAGGGCTCAGCCTGCGATTGGCAGCAGGACCAGCCTGGATGCACAGTGTGTGTGGGGATGGATGTGAGGAAGCGGGGACAGAGCAAGCTGCAGCACGCATAGGGCACAAGGCATGGTGGGGAGCTGGACCTGGTGGATGCTGTCTGACTTGTTACTAAAACCTCCCGTGAAACAGGTTCCTCCTGCAGTAACCAGTCCTAGTGCTTATCTACCCTTACCTCTAGAAGATTTTCCCAAATATTTGGCTAAAATATTCCACTGGAGTTGGTTGCCCCATCCCTGCTGCTGAAGGACAGGGGATTGCTCTACGCTTCCTCACAGCCTTCTCCAAAGACTTCACCTCCCTTCACCTCCTCAAGGGAAGTTAATCCACTCCTTCCTACAGTTTTCTCATTGGAAACAGCTCCTTCTGCCTCATTGCTCTTGTTCGTCTCCTCTGGGCTCTATTAAGTGTTTCCACATCCTTCTCAAAGTGTGCTGGCCAAAACTGGACGTGTTATCCCAGCTCAGCCCCCATCACTGAGGGGAATGACTGCCCCAGCCCAGCTCTGGGGCTTCTGCCAATACCCCCGGGAATAAAATTTAATTCTTTTGCAGCAGAATTATACCACTTCTCACTGAGTTTGCCTCCCAGATCCCCATTGCACTAATATTTATCTGCACCCACAAATTCTTCTTTCCAAGAAGAGCATTGTGCTGTTGTATCTACTGAGTTACATCTGTCAGTTCCAAATTACTTCTCAAACTTTATCATTGTTTTGATTTTCTAGTAAGTAAAATGCTTCCAGGTCTGGTCTTGTATGGCAGATACTGCACTTAACCCTTCTGCAGATTTCACTCAAATGAAATGACTCCCCCTTCAAACAACTTTATGAACTTAAGCCTGCCTCAGATATTAAGCAACTAAAAAAAAAACCCCATGCAGGGAGGCATTTTTAAGGTAATCTTCTTTCCAAATATAGCTATCGATACAGTTGTTATCAGTTAAGGTCACTTTAAAAATCTGTTTCCCAAAAAAATCACCTCATTGAAATCTCCAGCAGTCACAACTCGTACCTTTGTTTTAGAGCTTAGCTGTTCAGGGCAAGATCAATATCATAGGCAGGGGGGTGCTGCAGGCACTAGATCGATTGAGAGATTTTTCTTGGGCCGATTCATTGCTTTTAAAATGATTTATTGCACCTCAAATAAGAACAAATATTCTTTTAACATCACTCTTGACACTAATGCTAAAGGCTGCTCTCAGCTGCTTTCCTAGATAAGCACTAATGAAAAAGCAGCCGCCTCTTAGACTGGAGGGAGTCCAGGATCTGAGCAAAGTTTCATAAAGGAATTAGGAGTTGCTGTGCTAGGTTAAGTCATTGATCCAGTTAAAGGATTGAAGACATGGGCACATAACCACTTACTTAACTAATTACCCCCCAAGCAAGTGAGCCACGCTAATTGGTGACGTCCAAGCTCTCAGCCTGCTGAAAAGTGCAGAAAAATGCTATCGTTTCCCTCATTACAGAGGTGAAGCTATTCCCGAGGGAAGGTTTGTTAGCAATATTCATTTCAGAAGCATCACCACATCAACAGCTTGCCCTAAGTGGCATCTTAATTATCACACAAAGGATAATCAATATAGAGAGATTGTGACAAGTAGGCTACTTCACCAAATAACTCAAATGTTTTGAGACTCTCCAGAAGAAGAGGCAAAACGTAAAGGAGATTGCTGGCTATTTCTTCTTACTAGCTATTTCAGAGCTACCCTGATGCCCTCAGATGCAGCACTGCGTTTTTTGCACGCCTGGTGCAGTGGCGAAGAAAGCACAAGCTGAGTGCTTGGCTCCTGAAATCTGCAGTGAGGACCTCGGGTGCCAACAGCTTGGGAAGTCATTCGGGGAGAAGACAGAGCAAACGCTTTTTCAGCAGCAGTTCCAGTAAGGACAACGGGGAGGGTCCCACTGGAGATGGGTGCCCACCTGGCAGCTGCTTTCGGAACACAGAGCGCCTGACCCAGCAATGCTATCAGCGACGAGCTCCTATCCACGTCTCCTAAGACCCAAGTGTTTAATTGCAGCTAAGCTGTAATTTGAATATTCACCTTCTGAGATCTTCAGCAAGGGGAGAAATGCCACATCAGATCTCATCTTCACACAGAAAGAGGAGTTAAAGAATAAAAATAGTAGCAGCCAGGTGCTCTAGTTCCTCAACTTGATTGCATTTGGCATGTGAAATATAATAAGTTCAAAACAGTAATTACAGAATAATGCGTATGATAAAAAGACCCAACTCACAAAAATTAAAGCAATTACAGGCAAAATTAGCCGGGAAAGAGAATTAATGGAAAAAATATGACTGATGATGGAGATATTTTACCAGATGTCAGAAAAGTGACAATTAAAGAAAAAGTCTGCTCAGAAAGAGAGTGAGTTTTTTTCATAAAATAAATGAAATCAGCTAAAATCCCAAATTATACGAAAAAGTGGGTGAAAGGAATTTTGTAGAATTATTCAATAATTGAATAGTCAGGAATTGTTTGAAAAGCTGATGGAGAATAGTGTACAATCCATCAGTCAAGTCCATTAATAGCTGTAAGTGGCTAGGCTGACAGGAAGAAACCAGCAGCCGTGAGAATATTCACAATATCTTCCAGTAACTGCGCTCTATGGAACAAACACCTCTGCGTTTGGGAGGGCAGTAGCCACAGTGCCCATAGGATCACTTGATGCATGCCCAGTCACATCCCCCTAACAGGGCCACAGCACATTAAGTGAAATGAGAGAACACGCTAATTAGGAAACATAATCACTAGGAAGCATTAATAAATAAGCAAGGGGCACTGGGAAGGATGGCAGGACAGAGCAGAGAGAGAGCAGACTCTAAGGATACAAACTTGGTACATCCTGAAGAAAATATGCCCTAATAAATAAATTCCATGGGGAAGGGAAACCTGCCCATTTGAAGAATATTAACAAGCACTAATGAAAAGTAAATTTGATTTGGATGATTACAGTCTCTATGATTATATACGACATATGATGATTACACTTGAAATACTATATGCTCAACTCGGCAATTTCCATTCCAGCCCATTCTTACGAAGGAAAGATCTCTAAGAGTATTTATTTAATAAGTAGAATTATTTCTGAAGTCAACTGAGGCAGGCTAAGTCTATATTATCCAGCTAACAATCTCCTACCCAAGATAAAGTCCTGTTGGGTCACGCATCATATTTCAGATTCCACAGTCTGGGGCTAAAGACAGATATTTTCCAACACAATGAATATTTTAATTTTTCACTGGTCTTTGCTCTTGAAAATTACAGAAACACTTGTTAGAAAACAGCATTGCTACAATTTGAATTCACAAGTCATTAAGCTCAAGCGCTGTTCTCTGGTTGCACTCTAATTAGCATGCAGAAAACATTTCAGGGTGCAGATCTAAATATTAACAGCCTTTTAAAGTGTATTCAAACATTTCAAACATTCAGAATAGAATAGAAGCAAGCAATGATTTTGAAGTGTATTACACAACTTTAAAAGACAAAATTCAGAGCCCTGCTGAAGAGAGGTGCCTGCCACAGGGGGAAACCCAGCTTTTTTGCTAGTTAGCAGTAACTTTGCCTTACCTTCTTGTTAAGGTTTAATGTAATGAAGACGCTGCTGACCAAACTGCCATGTTAACTGAGCAGCACCTACTATTCACAGATCTGCTTAAAACACTTTTACCTTGAATGCAGATTAATGGAGATACCCAAAAGAGGCTCTTCTCCACAATAGCTATAGAACCTTACCGCTATTCACCCATCCTGTATGGCCCACCCTTGATCGAAAGAGAAGAGCTCTGGGATGAAATGCAACAGATCTCCTCTCTGCCGTTTCAATGAACGCCTGCTATCCTGAACCTACCACACAAGTTGGGATCACCTGGGTAGACTCCACAGACATATTTCCACTAGGAAGCTGCAGAGAGACAACACAAACTCCTTTTGCAGACCATCAGCATCCTCTACTTGGTCACGACGCAGTTCAGTGTTAAGCACTGGCTATGTCTCAGCATCTGCCTTTATTCTGAAGAAGGGCCAGCAAATGAGAACAAGTGATGATAGTTACTTGTATGCTTAATTTTCAGAGAATGACAGCAATTACTGCGTGTTAGCTCAAAAGGATAAAAATACATACAGGAATGGAAAGCAACTGCAGATAGTCAGACCACTGTCTGCTGCAGCCATCAGATAATCATAAAAGTAGGAAACAATAAAGGGGCTGAAAAAGCTTACGGCAAAGCCATACCAGTCACTGATGAGGGAGGAGTGCTGCAAAATGTTAATTATTATCTAATACAGACAGAAGTAATTCCTGTATCAGAAAGGCTGCTACTTACAGCAGCATCCCATTTCTGTAGGGAAGCAAGCACATTGGGCTTAAATTAGCAATACATGAAATTTAGGAGAAAGTTTATTCCTCACTAATTTTTGGTTGAGAAAGGTGTCCAATGGAGTTTATGGCCCAGATGTCCAATAACTACACAGGAAAGAAACAAAGCCAGGCAGCACACACCAACATTATCTAAGAGTATCTAGAATTAATTAGTACAGCATCCATTTTCCTTATATTTAGCAGAATGCAGAAATGAAACTTTTTGATCTAATTAAAAAAAAATTAGTGGTGTCTACCCAGCAAATCCCTTCCTTCCTGCAAAGGGACTTTACAGCTGAGCCCTGTCCTGGCTGAATTTGATGGCAAGACTTCCACCGATTTGTACAAGACCAGGAGTGGATCTTCCCACACTGTGGGTCTGAGTGAAGGGCCCAACCAGAGCATGGACTGCTTTTTCAACATAGCATCAGCAACACAACTTTAGCAAAAGCTCCCCAGTATATCCACAGCACTGGCATGAACCATGTTTCTAGAGGACTTTTGTATCTCTCAAGCAACGCAATTACATTAGATTTGGCACTGCTGAGTTTTACTATTATATGGCAGCAATGCTGTGAGCTGAACGCAGGTGACCAGGAAGAGCTTGCATGGGTTGGGAAAGGAGAGAAACCTGCAAGTGCTGTCAGCAGGGATTGGGGAAGGAGAACATCCCACAGGAACAGAGATGATTGATGGGTTACAAGGGCAGCTAAATGTGGCAGCCAGCAAGACCTGGGGACGGCAGGCAGCCAGCTTCCAGCCAACCTTCCCTGCAGCTTTTCTTTCCCCAAGAAGGTTCCCCACACAGCTTTTGAGGCTTTTAAGGTTCATTAGCCTATCCAGAACTGGCACCAAATTTCCTGGGCTTTGTGCAACCCTGTTGCAGCCAGTGAGGACACTGCGATAAACCCTGCATCGATGCCTGCGGATGCAGCATGGACCCAGGGGAAAGAGGGTATCCCCGCACTTGCAATTCACACTTACACGCTGGACACCCTGCACCCACGGCATAATGCATGCTGCACATGAGTGCAACAGTTATCCAGACGTCCAAAAAAGTATGTTGTTGTCTTTTATCTTCTGTCCATTCCTTCCCATGCCTTCAGCCTGGTTGTCTCTTGGTTAGATGTGAACATTGAAGAATACCTTAACAACTGCATCTGAGCACCAGCACAGAGCGCCCACAGTCCATACTGCATCTCACTGTGTGCTCCTCTCCTGCCTCTCAATGAGCTCATTAGGCAAACATAAAACGGGAGTACATATCATAATTTTTATTTGGCTTTATGAACTCCAACCAGTTTAAATACAGTTACAGTGACTTGGATTATTCTTCTGTTTATACTGTGCTGGCCCATCCCAGCACAGAAATTAAACAATTAATGATAAAACAAATGAAGCCAGTCCTAGCCAGGGAATAAACACCACCTGGGTACTGGGCAGAACCACAGTATTCGTGCACCTAAACACATGTTTCTGACTTAAATGTGCTGTGGTTGTGTAACTCCCATTCCCTTTCAGCAGAGGACCAAGAGCTCAGAGCTCATGACAGTCGGGTCTCCAATCACCCCCTTGGCTGTGCAACTTAAGTACCTACAACATTTAAGATTTCTGGACAGAGTGAACAATGCATTTCACTTGCGATCTCAAAATCTGTGCACTGCAGCCAAATTTGGCAAAACCAAATCAGGATTACTCCACAGAAGTCAATGACACTTTAGGCAGGCACTGACTGAGCAAGGTTTCCAGAAAGGGAGACAGCCCAGGAGGATTGGCTTTCACCCCGCTGCTTGGCTTTCGCAAGGCAGCATCATGAAGTGATGCTCCAGTTTACAGCAAGAGAGGAAGGGCAGGCGGTGCGATGGGCTGTACGCAAGCAAGGTGCAGAGCAGCTCCCAGGCGATACCCATTTCAGTGAGGAGCAACAAGAAACATCACTCCCCTTGGCGGGCAGTGGGCTGATGCTGGGTGCTTGAGGACCAACCTGCTCCAGCTCCAGCTCTGCTCTGACCTCCACAACCTCCTCACCACCCCCATCTGCTCCAATGAGCAGACAAGAGCCCTTACAGCAGCACAGCACAAAACTTGTCACCTCCAAGTCTTCAGCTGTTAGAGTTTGCATACAGAAAATGCCAGGATGCCCAGCTCTGCACTAGGGGTGGGATTTGCACGTCTATGAGGATCTGATCAACAGATAGCGATACATCCAAGCACAGTTTATGGAGATTTATCAAGTATTCGTACAACTGACGAAGCACTTGAGAGAAAAAGCACATGTGCACACAAACATCCATTTTGTGAATGCGAATACCTCTTCTTTACACATGTGCAATTCTCTTTCCTGCCTACACTAATGGAGAGAACAAAGATGGAGAGCACAGCAAGCATGAGGGAGCCCGAAACCCTAGCAAGTGGGCAGTAACAAATATTTAGGAGGGTATCTTCTGGACTGAGAGGCAGGAATTCTGCCTGCAACCTTGACCTGCATGGCATGCCCACATACAGACTGTGTCTTCTAGTAAATAACAGGGAGCCAACGACACGGGTGTCTGCAGGATGTTCAAAGTCCTAACAGTAGACTAGGACCTTTATATATAATACTGAAAAGCCTTTGTTTGTTGAAGGTGGGAAAGAAATGGTTCTTTTTGTGAAGCTTCATCAGTCTCGTGATAGTGTCATAGTGTTTAAAAAAAAAAAAAAAATCTTTTGGCTGAGGAGATATAAACCCAAAGATACTTGAGCAGGATAGGTCCTTCAGCTGTCCTGTAGGAGAGATGACAACAGCCCAGGAACCTGCGCAGCCTGACTGTCTGCGCTCCGTTTGCCTGGGGGATGCTGCAGACCCGCAGCTGCAGTGCTGCTGCTCTGCACCGCTCCAGAAGCGGTGCTAAACTTGGGAGGAATACAAAGCGAAATATTTTTGCAAAGATGTGAAATCTACCAAGGCGTCTAACGAAGAAAGATCTGGAGATCTGTTAAACACTGATAAAAATGATGAAATAGTATCTCCTAAAAAAAAAAAAAAAACAAAAAAACCAAAAAACACCAACAAAACCAACACTTGTTACTCTACCAAAAAAATAAAAAAAGGGAAAAGGCTTGTATTAGCACTCCAATAGGCAGTGTTACAGATAGCACCACAGCACTCAAGAAAAGTCACCCAATTGCAAGCTTTAAAATGAAAACATGCCCTGAAGGATAACAGCAATTGTGCTTGCTAGAATGATAAAATCTGTCAACTAAAACCATCATATGATAAACTAGAAATAAAATCATTATTCAGGCAAAGCTGGGTTCATTTACTACATTGTTTATGCAATATAGGTCCCCATTTGCACTGAGCTGCTTTAAAGTGGCTGCCCAGCCACAGCTCTACAGTTCACACGACAGCTACGCCGACTCCTTCCCACTCACTCACAGCTGGGTTACAAAACCTTCAGTCATGATGTTTATGTGTCTCGGCCCATTAACGTGATGGGGGCAGCTTGCTGCACAGATACATAACATACCATCTAATGAGCTGTACGGAATCTGGCTCTTACGGTTATAAGCTCAGTTCTTGGTAACAACACAGCTCCCCAAATACTCTGGAAAGCCACACCACAACACACTCACCTCTGTGGATGCAGTAGCACCTTGGAGGACCAGAAGCCTTGAAAGGACTCTGATGGAAGAAGGCTGGAAATAATTTTAAAGGCATTTAATCCTTCCCACCACATTTTGAAGACCCATGCCACAGAAACTGTTCTCTGACAGGGGAATGCTTATGCTCTTCACACCCCAGAAATGCCATTTTTAATAGATCCTACATCCTCAAAAGATGTTTGTTATCTAGTCGGTCACTAACCATACTGCCTCTTCATGGGGAGAGCAAAAAGTCATAGCCAGAAACACATTTTACTCTCCTGGACCCGAATGGGGCACTTGCTCCTGGGTACCTGGATCTGGCAGAGCAGGGAACGTGCAACACAGCTCCATCGAATACGAGACCAGCCTTTCACAGCTGAGACCTTGCACACCAACAAGACGGAGGTTACAGACAGTAACGTGCAGAGCTGCATCCTAACCCGAGCAGCTGCAAAACACTATCATCTGATTCAGTTCAGATTCGCCTCCTGAAGGCCCCAGGACTCCTAGGAGATAACACGTCTCACGGAAGGGTAACACGAGGGAGCTCAGCTCCGCATGTCGATGCACTGCTGACTCCCTGAGCACTATATATATGGTAGATACGCTTTGGGTATCACGCTCTGAGAATGTAGCTTCACTGCAGGACGGGCTGTTTTCTAGTTGGAGGTGCTTTTCTGAAGTCAGTTTTACATACCAAAAACATTTTTTGTGTATGATTCAGAAACATGCTATAGTAATAGAGGGGAGACAGGGAGTCTGCCCAGCTCTGTTCAGTTTTATCTCTACCAGCTGCTCTACAAAGCACAAGCAATTCAGGAATCATGGCAAAAACATTTTTCTAAACGGTCCTATGGTCTATTGAGAGGGACGGAAGTTTATTACCATCAATGACTCACTCCCTGCTGAAGTTTTTTCCTGGACGAACTGCCTTTTGCGCTATTATGTTCCAGTAACAATAAATTAATAATAGGCAAGGGAATTCATAGTTTGCCTCACAAAAATGTAACCAAAGCAAGGAAAATATGGAATATGCTATAGAGATTAAGCGAAATATTTCATTCCTCCCCCTCTGATGTGCAAGAATTATAGCCCTCCGTAACAAGTTTCCGTCTTTCTTTGTCACAAGACGTGCACAAGCACCAAGTACTCAGAAGGAATTGTGTTTATACCAAATGTAACTTATAAAAACCATTTTTTCTTCCATCAGTTCCTGTAGTAAGTGCAGAAAATTTGCTTCCCCCAACACAACCAAAAAGTCAGAAGAGTTCTTAGGATACCTGGGATCAATTCCTGACCCTACTAATCTTCCTCTATGATTCCTGACAAATCATTTCACCTCCCTCTGCCTCTTCCCCAACCTGTAAGCTAGGAACAGCACTTTCAGCTCAGCAGAAAGCTGTGAGAATAGCCTCTGTTAATTATTTTTAGGGTGACATTTAGCTATAGGGAGGCAGAAAATGCCATCTTAAACCCATCGGCACCAATTAACTAGATTTCTATGTGGAGTAAGAAGTTGACTTCACCTTTGCATTAAAATAACAGGTTCATTCTGGTTTCTAGGCTGTCAGCTCTCTTTGAGTTTTGTGCTACACATTAGGATTTCCACACCATTATGCTATAAGCTTTTCATTTTTTCAAACCCTACAGCGATGTGCGGAGCTCTGCAAACTATCTTCCAATTTGTAAAATAAACCTATTTTAACACCTGTCTTATACTGGAAACTGTAGAGCTTCATACTGCACTAACAAGGAACCTCTGTTCACAGAAGAAGAAAAAAAAAAAAAAGAAAAAAGAAAAAAGAGGCACTTAAATCTGGAAAACATTCTTTAAGCTTCATGCCCATCCACATCTGAGTGGATCAAAACATGGCTTCCCCCCAAACTAGCTTTATCTTAAACCCTAAAAGCATTTTGTCTCTTCCAACTACGTTGTTTATCCATCTTCCAGCTTATGATCCATTCCTACCAGCATCCTAATAGTACACCAATGTAGTCATGAGCATGTGTATGCCCTCCCACTCTTCTTGAAACAGTCGTATTTCACAGATTCAGCTCTGGGGACATCAGTCCTCCAGACTGGCCACCACAAGGGAAAAGTATCCCCCATTCAGTCTGTGCAGGAAGAGACATATACCTTTACTGCCATCAAGGTATGACACAGACACAGCCTATTTACGGGAAAGATCAAGATTCAATAAAGGAACTTCAAAATATGCCAGATGTCAGGCTCTGTGTTTACAGGGAGAGCAAAGCAATCTGAAGGCATCTGTAATTATTGCTTGCTCTGGAAGTGGGAGTTCTAAAGGGAAAGGTGGGTGGAAAGGGGGAATAAACTCTTGTGGTTCTGACTGTCAATTAAGAGCAAGTGTTAGTAATGGAAAGATTAAAAGAGGAGCAAATTTTACAAAAGCTCATCCCACCCATCTGACTAAGCAGGCAAAATTAAAGAGCTTGGCTGCTACAAAACAGTGTGGGACCACGCAGTCTGAACAGGACTTGGGAGCTCCTAGAAACGCCCCGTTGCCCCCATCCCCGGAGCCAAGAGGGCTCCCATGTTGCTCCATCCTCCAAGCACAGAACATAAGCTAATTGCAGGAATTCTGACAAAACTCACTGATTTAACAAGTGCTGAACAGCAGAGTCTCAAATGAGCTCTGGCTCTCCCATCCCATCTTAATTCATTCAAGGCAAAATCTTGGAGTGGCAACGTGGCCGAAAGCCTGGAGAGGCATCTGCAGCACACACAGTAATGTCTTGAGATCCCCTAGTTAGCTCAACAGCCAGGGAGCAGGTTCTTCTGGGTCTTCTCCTGTTCCAGACACGTGAACTTGGACTCATTCTCTTGTAGCAGGTATAATTCAAATATGCACTTAAGTGCTTTGTTAAATAGGGATGGCTTGATGAACTCTATCTAGAATTTATAAAGCACATTGAGCAGGAATACAAGTTACTATAGTGACTCCTTAAAAAAACTGCTGTGTGAAAAGGAAACATTTCTTCATGGCAATGCAGATTTTCATTGTCTTAGAATCATCATTAGGACGTGAAAATGCTCTGTGAAACATTTCGGATGGCATGGAAATAATTTAGACAGTGCTTAAAACTCCTTTTATGGAAATTTGGCTAGAAGACTAGGAAATGATAAATATCTACCTATAGAAGCAAATTTACCTTCCAAATTTATGAACAAATTTAATAAAGACAGCTGCATTAAAACCAACTTCATTGATACTACAAAAACTCTAGGGCGAACACAGAATTTGTCTGGGATCTGAACTTCTCATTAGTGCTTTACTGAACAAATGAAAAAAAAAAACCAGGCTCTTTCAGTGATGAATGCATATCCAAGTATCATCATATTCTGAGTGTGCTTAGCATCTGCCATACAATATTTGCATGCAATGCAATTCCAACAAAGAGAACAAATAAAAGTATTTTAACAGTGGAAGACGTGCAAAAAAGAAAGAGCACTCTCACCAGCAGCAGCTGAGAAAAAGGCAGCTCTTAAACCACCAGTGAAGGGAGAAAGATAGCGTTAGAGGACAGTGTAAATAAATAGTTCAGCATAAGAGACAATAATTTAACTTAAAAGCCATATATAGAAATGAAATGCACATGTTTATTTTTTTTTTTCTGATTTTGTCAAAGATAAATAGTAATCAGACCTCAAACATGCCACAGTTTGAGCAGAGCCCAGGTCACCAAACCCCAATTCCCAGCATACCTTCAGCAGAAGCTCAGAGAACTCATTCCCCCTTTTCCCAAGGATGCAGGGATGTCACTTCAGATCATAGAAATTTGTAAATTTGAAAGGCTGACAAGTTTGCACCATTAGCAAGTTACTGAAAATCTGATGCTGGTAGAGAAAAAGAGAACAAAATAAGGACAATATAATGTGCAAAAGGGGCATTCTGTGCTCCTTTCTGCAGGATCAAAATCATGGTGAGAATGACTACAGAGAGGAGGAAGGAGGTGCTGGGCAGGTCCACAGCCATCCAGCCACTGCACCAGCCTGTTTGTGGCCATGACAATAGGATCCGGCATCAAAGGTGGCACTTGCCTACAAGTACGTGACCGGCAAGGGACAGCAGCTCTTCCTAGAAGAGCTTGTACGATGGCATTATTCCCTATAAAAGGCAAACAAAAAAGCACAGCTATACAAGAAGCTATACAAGAAAGTCTGGCTCCACACAAATTTTACTTTTTTTTTTTTTTTTGACATTTCATCTCCCCAGGCCCCATTCACATCACAACCTGCTCCTACAAACTGGGTGCAACCAACAGGGAGAAGGCAAGACAGAATCCAGCCTGTCATGCTTCCTCAAACGTGTCCATCACCACCACCGTTCCCAGCACAGCTCTGCGATGCTTCGCATGACCAGCCCGACCCCCCGAGCCCCACTGGGGTGGGGGAGGCCCATGGCTGCCGCGTTACAACAGTGACTGTTATTCCAAATAAGGGAACTTGTTGCAAACTTCCCTCACGCTGCCTTGTTCTGGCTGGTTTATGTTAGGGAGACAAGACTAAACAGACCTTCATATTTTCAGAATTAACCACTAAAAATGAAAAATTGGTTGTTTGTTTCCAGAGTGCAGATGAAGGAGAGTCCTGTGGCCAGCGGCCTCTTTTGGAAACCACACAACAGTGAACCCAGCACTGGGTTATCTCCTTTTTCTTAAGAGTCTTTGGGATGGATTCAGTGAGTAAACGCGTGTGAGCCCCCAGTCACACTCTGGTGCAACCACACCATCGCCCTCCAGTTTCGCCCAATGTGGACCAGGCTTAACGTGTGCCCCCCCAGCAGTTTTTCTATTGCATTCCCTCAGGGGGTTTTGCCAGTGCGGAAGTCAGATTTTTTTTTTTTTTTTTTTTTTTAAGCTTTTCTACTAAATATCAGATCGGGGAAGTTTCACTGCTTTGCAGCAAACTTACACCACATATGCTGCTGTCATGAATGTAAATAGGACACTTCCTTTCCCTCTTGTTATTTAAACTGTTTCAGTTGTCTTCCTAACCATCAGGGCTGCTATTTAGTGCAGCAAGGCTTGAATTAGGCAGCCTTATTCTATCCCTCCCCTAAACCATGTGGAAGCCGTCTGACCACTTTGTGCAGTGCTGAGCTCAACCTAATATTACCACCTCTCCGCAGAGCTTATTTACTCAGGTTCAGCCTACGCAAACTGAATTTGCCTCTGCCTAACACATGGACATATGCTCACATCCCAGCTGGCAGTATCTGGGTATCGCCTGCTTAACCCTTCCTTTGCTTTTCCCCATCTCTGCACAGCCACAGGCTGTTTACTCAAACCTGATAAACAAGTTAAGCCTCAATGTGGCAAAGAAATATGGTAAACAAAGCCAAATACTGCTCAGGATGTGACATTTATTCAGCAACAGAATTTCAATACAGTGCTTGTGGTTAGACAGAGGGAGAGAGACAGAAGAGAGACAAGGGAAGGTCTTACAAGTCAACAAGGGCACAGACCCTATTCACCAATACTTAGAGGAAACCTGTCCCCAGCTCCTCTTTCATAAATCAAGACTAAGTCCCATCAACCCCATGAATACGTTATTGCCCCATAATTAAGCTATTGAGAAGCTTTGTTCTTCCCAAAACTCAGTGCGGTGGGCTGCCAGCTCCCCACTCCACGTGGGAAACACTGGGGCTGCAGCAGGCAGAGCTGGCAGCTGTAGCTAGAAAAGCAAAGAGGCATCCCAGCGAAGCACTGCTTCCACCGTTACGGCTCTGCAGAGAGCATGACCATTAGCTTGTGTTACTGCTGGCTCCCTGGAGATCCAGACAGAAGTCACCACATCAGTAGAAAGCAATTAAAAATAGACTGGAGGAGCACTGAGCAGCAGCACCTGGCTGCAGGCAGGAGAGGCAGCAAGAGAGCTCAGAAAGGACCAAACTCCTTATCAGTTTCCTTCCACATCCCCAAGTCCAGCAATGTTTTCAAAGCACACACCAGGGCGCCTCGTTTCTGGTTGTGTTTATTTGAATTGCACATGTAAATACCTGATTAGAGAGACAAATGGCCTTTCTGATCATAACCTGCCTCTTCTGCATTCCCAAGGCCGTGGTACAGACACACAGCAACATGGATGGTGCAGGTGCGGCTGCGAGCACAGCTACTCACCTGGCTGCAAGCTAGGCCTCAGTGCTGCCCAATTAAAAGCAGAAATGCAGATGGGAAGGTACCTTTCCCCCTAGCTGCCCAGCCACCTAGCACAGAAGGGGTCCGACTGACGCAGTAGCCAGGATGCGAAAGAAGAAACCCATTTTAAACTCAACCAAGCTCTTCCCACGCAGCTCTGTCTGCATGGCCACATGTTCCCACAAATTCTTCCCCTTTGTAGTCAGCGCTTCTAATCTGGTCAGGAATTGAGAAAAGTATTGAAAAACATCAATTTGCTGTTCTTAATGCTTAGCTTGAAGAGAGACAACCAACAAGAAAACAGAGGTTTGAAAAGAGACGACAGCAAGTGCGTGAGCACGCGGCAGGGGCTGGGATTGTCCATCTGTGTCTGCCAGGAGCTCACTTTCTCCTCTGAATTACATTTGTATGAAGCAGGACCTAATCTAAATGGAGAAATTTGTGTAGATTGGTGCTTGCTATTACCAGAATTAAATTGTAAAGGTCAGATGCTGCTCTTTGCTGCAAATCTAGCACAGAACCACTGAGGGATGGCACGACTTCCAGTTTACATCTGTCTCTCTTCCAGCATCTGGTTCGATAAGTATCAGGACCTCAAATCCAAAACAAGATTACATCTGAAACATGGTGCTGCACAATCTCTACAAAGTACATCAATAGTTAATTCAAATAACACCATGCTAACTCAGTCCTCTCAAGTATCAAGTTCTGAGATATCTGAACCCAAGCAAAACTTGATTACGATACAGGTCTATGGTCTCTTAAACCATAGGGTGTATGTCGGGCCAATTTCAGGTGACTCTTGTCTTAGGTTGATGAGTACCGGCTGAAATTTGTGTTTCTCAGCTCAGAAGGTAAAAGTGCAATACCTTGAAGAGATGCTAACTGCTTCTACAAGTAATTTTAGAGTAGCCCTCAGCAAGCACACACAGGAACTCCTCCATGTCTGAGCCATTTCCCACTGGGGAGCCAAAACTCCAGCTCCTTCTCTTTACAAACACAAGCAGTTCTAATTAATTGAACTATACCAGAGAAATTCACACAGAATACAAGGTGGAAGAAGCCGAGTGCCTGTGCACACAGAGATCGGTATATGGATATCCATGGGTGTCTATGCACAGTGCCAAAGCCTGCCAGATCCTGCTGTGGCCAATACTACTAATTTAGAATTACTTTTTTTCCCTCCTCAGTTTTACAAACCATTGTTTAATCAAAGTAGTAGTTTGCGGGAGTTTTAGTTCTGTAGCCATACCGCAAAAAAACTAAAACAAACCAAAACCGAAAACAAACCCACTCTAAAACAGTTACACCCAAAAGGGGGGAAATGTGTACGCTCTACAATTATCTCTGGAGCTCTTACAGAGCCATTTAATAGGCAATAAAGTTGCAGCTTCAGGAGCAGGTTGTTAAGATTAGGCTAAGTACTCTCACTTAGACCACAGATGAGCCAAACATCCTCAGCCTTTTGGGGCTGCAAACATCATCTTACGCATTTCAGGTGTCTGTCCCGAGGGGCCGGGTCCAGCTGGAGGGGTGTCAGTGCTGAAAGGCTCAGCTGTAAATCACAGCCAGACAAAACGCACCGGCCGCCCCGGAGCGTGCGGCAACAGTGACAGCTGGCGGGCACGGGGGGAAAGCCCCACACATCCTCCTCTTCCTCCTCTGCTTCCTCCGAATCAAAACCCACGAGCCTTGGCGAGAGGAGCCACAAAACAGGCACTGCGAGCCCAGGGTCCCGCACCCTTTGAGCGGAGAGCACCCGGGCCTGAGCCCTCCTGGTCTGCTGGTGCAGGCAGCCCTCTCGCCCTATGCATTTATTGCCAGGGACGTACTCCCACCCTCTGATGAGATTTTTGGGTGGTTACACTCTTATGCAGCACCAAGCAGGCATTTCAAAGAGTTTTTAGCATAACCAAGGCATGATTTGCTGCCTCGCCCCCTCCCGCTGCCTGTGGCACTCGTCTGCATTTACACATCATCTTTCTGTGGGCAAGAAAATGGGCTGCTGAAGGCACAAAGTCTAGCCCTTCCTAAGTTTTAGGTTACTGGAAATGGCCTCACATTATAGAGGAGAAAGTGAGTGACAAGTGGTGGGGAGGCATGCCCAAGGCCACACCAAGAAAGCCACTGGCAGCGTGGGACAGAAGTCCCAAGATTTGGATAAACCCACAGGCAATGAGCACCTTTGGGTGCTGTTGGCCCAGGAACCAGCAGGACCGCAGTGCCAGGAGGGGTGGTAGCCATTCACCCCAAGATGTTGAGGAGTCTAAAACCTGATTCTTTTTCTTTTGAGAAGAAAATAGTTTTTCAAAATTGTCCATTATTTTCTTTCTCACACCAAGGAGGGAACAGACTGTACTTTTTGCTTCTGATTCACAAATATTAAATCCCCTCTTCCCACTATTGATGACTCACGACAGTGACTCATTCACCTCCAGATAGTTTTATTGCCCCCACATTTGAAATTAAAAGAAAAAAAAAAAAATAGCCACATGGTCCCCTTGGGGAGAAAAAAAAAAAATAGGCTTTTCTTAAAACACCAAATAAAAC
>KL256512.1:0-27360 GCA_000699545.1 Podiceps cristatus | reverse complement strand
AGACAAAAGAACCCCTGCCCCAGCTTTAACTGTATTACTCTCCCCACTAGAGGCTGCTGAAGCAAAAGCATCACGACAGCTCTGCTCCACCCTCTGCTCCAACCCATCTGCAAGAAAAGCCAGAGCCCTAGAAAAAGGATTAGAAAGAAAAGAAAGGTTATTTTGCAGGTTGGGTTTGTGTGTTGGTTTTTTTAGAGGTGGAGTTGGATTTTAGTGGGGGTTGATTTTTTTTTTTTTTTTTTTTTTTAATTACAAGAGAGGCTCTGCAGTGAGCCACAGATTCACAGAGGCTGTAGCCCAACCAGGCAGTTGGGCGATGGTGGATGGGAAAAGAGGGCACTGTCACCCTTATACCCATGCAGCTGTGTGGGAGGAGAGGGAAGAAAAACATCAGTGCCATCCCTCAGGGGGTTAGGATGTTTTCTTCTTTTTTCAAAGAACTTTCATTGCCCCATTGATGCAAAGGACAGAGAAAAGGGTTCAAGCTGAAAGCACTGAAGGCAAAGCAAGAAGGCTGGGCATGAGCTCAGGGAAAATGAGAGCAACATTAAACCTTTGAGAAGATTCCAAGAGGATCAACATCTGAAGACCTGGTCTTCCCAGCTGTTTATCTGTTGAGGCTAGGAGCACACAAGAGCACGAGAAGGTGCCACACCAACAACAGCCAAGAAAGCTGTTCATAACAGTAACAGAGGATGTGCAGCACACATCAGCCTCCTTGGATAATTATACAGTGTTTTTCTGCCACAGATCTCAGAGCTTCTCACCCCATTAACCAGGAAAACCCAACTCCCTGCAAGGCTAGCATTGGTCCCCTGACTACACACCATCCCTGAGCGCCCAGGGTAGAGACGACATACTGTTGTGAGGACCAGGCTACAGAATCAGAATAACTCCTTCAAGCCCAAATCTATTAATTTTTCTACTAGGGCAGGATTGTTCCTAGACTAAATTTATTACCTAAGAGCTGAACCAGTAAATCTGATGTTATAAGGCTTCTACAGCACAGTGATGTCTCAAAGTTTACCTGCTGATCACATCAAGTCTTCCCCTTTCATTTCATCCTTGCTCTATCCAGTAGGCACTTCAAATAAGTCTTTCTCATGTTTGCACTCATCAAATACAGTAAAAATGTATCTACTTATTTAGCCTTTGCTTAGCAAAGGTACTCACCTTCAGCTCAATCATTTCAGGCCAATTCATAACCATATACTTACTTTTTCTGAACTTCTTGTTAGTCTTTTCAGTAACCAGGTGCCCAGAATTGATGCAAGAGACTAACTGCAGTCAATTGCAAATGAGCTTCAAATCACTGCGCTAGAAATAAAGGATGTGCCAAGGACCCAAGCCACGTGCCAGAGACCCGAAACAGTTGTGGGATAATGAACAGGAGAAAGCAGGGTGCATGTCACTAGACCACTGCACGCATGACCTTGTCAATCCAGCCTTGGAGAGGATGAAGACACAAGAGTCACACATTCAGCTCTCCTTAATGTAAAACATTTGTGCAAAGTGAGAAAAGGATCTATTTTTTTGAGGTACAGCATGCCCTCCAGGAATGCTTCTGTTGAACACTTATCATTGTTAGTTAAGAAAACAAAGAGTTAAAAAAAAAAAAAAGATAAATTACCCTGCCTGCAGCAGAGAGGTAAAGAAACCAATTCTTACACTTCGGGGGAATCAGACAGATACCTTGCAGCTAAAGACAGCTGTAAAATCACCACCTCTCAGTGTCCTTAGCAAAGCAATTCTTCAGGTCACACGTCACACTGGACACGAATACAAGCCACAACCTCAGACACAAAGCTCCAGCACAATCATACAGTTATTATTCAAGGATCTCATTTCACTGCCAAGCGAAAAACCCAACACCCTCAGGGTTAACGTCAACCATTGTTATTTCCCAAGCATAGGTTACACTGGGGGTTTTATTATTCCAACCTCTTTTTAATCAAGCATCAGAATGCCAAACGTCAACAAGCTTATGTTTACTAATACTCTTGCACTGTGGTAAGTGTTGCATGGCTAAGTTTTTACACAATAAGGAAAAGAAAGATACAAAGAAAAAAAAGTTTCCAACATCACACATATGACTAGTAACAACTCAGAGGGTAAGAAAAAAAAAATCTATTCCCGCACCAAATAACAGCTACTATTACTTCAGTAGATTTAGAGACTGATTTTTCTCTCCCGGGACCGTGTGATTTATTAGCAGAGTTGGTACAGTTGGTACCCAACACCCGCCAGTTGGCACTCCAGGAAAACTCAAGGTCTAGGTGCAAAGTCAGAGGCTGCGCCTCGCCTCTGCTTACAAACTTGGATGAGGTCCCAGATGAAGAGACAATATAGCAACAGGCATCAGCAGAGAAGCTCCAAGCTAACTTACACACAGGAATCAGCCATCAGGCATTCAGTAAGGTTCATCCTGTGTTACCGTATGAAAGCATAAATCCCATCCCAAAGCGTGCAGAAAGAGAAAGAACAACATAATACTGAAATGTCATTAAAATTAAGTGGGACCAGCTGCTTTCCTCTCCAGGAGCTTGAGTTGAAAGTCTGAGATTTTCATGATTTCTGATTTAATGAAGACGTAAGAAGTCCGTGATAGAGTTGGTTACTACCTTTTAGCTTTGGGCTCCAGAAGAGCTGCCAGAGAGCATTATTTTTAATGCACTCTCGCAGAGGGATAGAGCTTCCAAGGAAGCTGCCAAATCTAGCAAAGGTTTGCGCTTTCCCTTTCCAACACTTTCTTAGAAAGCTGAAAATAACATTACCTTACCTAAGTGGCCATTTTAATTAAGTTAGTTTTGTTTTAAAAACAACCACCAAAAGGAAAGAAGAATGAATCTGAACTTCTGGGCACTTGAAGTTGTTTCTTTTGACACAGAACTAACTAAAGCTTAACAGGCAAATCGTGCAGATCTACAGGAGACCATTTTAAGAAGGGTGCACATTCTCCGAGGCATGTTCTTTACTACATCAGAGCACATGGACCGTAATCCTAGACAGGGCTTCTGGCTTACTGTAAAATAAACTCCAACAATGCTGGTTATTACCACTTTGAAAGCCAGAGCCTGTTCCCATCCAAGTAAATGAGAACAGGCTTAGCCTCTATGTTCTATTCTTTGTCCTAAAAAGCATTATTTAAATGAAAATACAGCTGACAATTCATCTGGGCTACAGATTAGCAACTACACACTTGCAATTAAAAGCAGAGCTCCCAAGATCTCCTTGTTGCTCAATGCAGACCTCTCCCGAGCTAGTCACCCAAGAACATTACTGTCTCTCTGGGACAGAAGGACATCAGGTACCTTGGTTGCGACCAGAAGGGGCAAATGCAAAGCAAACGTGTTAGTGGAAGGCAGCATTTCCCAGCAGTTACCACACAGCTGAGGGGAGCCAGGTCTCCAGAGCTTCAACACCCACCTTTGCCACACAGATAGTGCCAAGCAGTCTTCTCATCCTTCTGCTTTCAGACTGGATGGGAAGGGGAAAAAGGAGTGAAGTGGCATTAAGATGTAGATTGGAGGAGATGACTCAGCAGCCCATTCCAATTAATTCTAATTAACGCCACCCAAAGCAAAATAATGCCAAGCTTTTAATGCCGAAAGGTTTGCCTGGGGAAGTGCAGGAAGGCACAGCAATGAACCTACTGTTTCCCACCTGGTCAGATGCAAGACCTTTCACTCAGCGTTTGATGCTTAGCCAAGTTTATCACCTATCTCTGGCCTCTCTTGGTCATTAAATGAGAAAAACATATAACCCATACTCCTGCCCAGGGCTGCAGAGGTCTCTTAACACTAGGAAATTCTATTAATGTAGTAAAGGAGAAGCAGATTGCCTGAGTTGCTATCTCACTCTTTTTTAGAGAAGCAGTCCCCACATTAAATGTGGGAAGGAGGCTGCTATTTTCCATACAATGGGTGAAATGCATCAAGCACAAAGGTTCAGGACATAGAAACAGGGCATTTTAAGAAGGCTTAAAACAGATGCAAAGGAGTGTCAGTGTGTGCTGGTCCTTTGCGTGGGCCTGAATGTCACCCAATGACATCCGCAAAGCTGACAAGTGGCAGAAAGGAATTTTCTGTGCTATTTCATTTTTCTCTTCAAGACAGATATTATCACTACATTAGTCAAGCTAGAGCTGAACTGTCACAGCTCTTTTATTATTATTTACCAAAATGGTTATCAGCCAGATTTGTACTATTAAATTCCTGTATCACTGAATTACTCTGATCCCCAGGAAATGCAGTATTACGGAAGTGATGTTATTCCCCAGCTTGCTTTTGCTTCTCTCTCCTACAAGGCTGCTTCTGTGCCGGCTGCCTTGCAGGAGACTACAGGAGTCAAGTTGTATCCGGGGGTCTCCCCCTGTGGGCCTGGGGGACTGTTGGCTCTCACAGCACTGCTCTCCTGAACCAGCCCCCATCCTTTTAAAACAACTTATTTTTGAACCTAAATAATTCAATGCAGAACATAAGTGTTTAAAAAAATGCTTATTCTTTCCAGCAGACATTTTATTCCCTACAATAGCTGACACACACTAGTCCTTTGAGCTGACTCAATGAAGAAAACACTCCCATTTTCTTTGCCGAATACTAATATGATCTTTGGAAGCAAGTTCCTCAATTGACACTTATAGAGGCGGCACAATCAGGCCTCTGTAGTGAGATGATGAAGAAGCAAAGTACTGTGGCTTTCATTCTTCCACAAATGGAGTGATCTTGCCTGGCCTCTGTGCAAGACAAATCAGTTCCTGTGGTAAAGATATGGATTTAAGGAGGACAACAAGGCTGCCTCGTTGGCTTCATCTGCTGCATTTGTGATGCATGGTTGGACTCCTGGTTCACAAAAACGTGAAAATCACAGCCATGGGAAACTGGCCTTCAGGAGGTTGCAAGGGACAGCCTTGCAAATAAGTGCGCATACAGTCATCTCCAGGAAGGTCCTGCTTGCACAGGGCTGTCACAGAGAGTAGAAGAGGTGTCAGCAGGAGAAGGCTCTCCCCTAAATTGCACAAAAGCTCATCAAATCGAGCCAACAAGCTGGTCAAATGACAACCCACACCCTGAGTTCAAACATGCCTTCAGTCTTCAGTAGAACCCCTCCAATGAAGTTTAATTTTCAGCAAAGCCACATAAGAGGATCCTTCCACAGGAATGACTTGGCTTCTCTTCCTGGCCAGACCATCCCACCCCATCCCTGGCCTCGGGACACATCATGGCACAGCAAGCCCATATGGGGAACTGACACAGCCAAAAAATAACCATTCGAACCAAGAGGTGGGGAGAACAGGAATTGCTTTTTGGCCCAAAGAGATGGATTCTCTCACATGGTCACCAGTGATGGGGGAGAAAATGGGGGCCTGCAGCAGACTCAACACTGATCAGCTCAAATCTTTGAACTCACACTGAGTCACTAATTTGGGTCTAAATGACGACAGCAGGAACCAAGACCTGCCGTCTCTTTTCTGCTACTCGTTTCTGGTCAGAATTAGACCATAACAATAATAATGCAACTCTACCTCTCTTCTTCCTTTATCCCTGCGCATAAGCACTGTGAGGCACGGAGAGGTGAAATGCCTTGGTATCTGCGTGGGAGAGCTGGGAACATCAAGTAGAAGGATTTATCTCCACTAAGCCCTGCTGTGACTAGTAGACCATGCTGTCTTATATTAACAAGCAGAGTTCTGCAGTGTTCAGATTCTGTTCTCCTGCAGAGATTGTTGCAGAGGAGACAATGGGGACAGAAAGTGCCCCGCGCTCTTTAGGACTGCCCCACCACCACGCACATGTCCAAATCAAGAGTAAGAAACAGTTAAGATGGTTCCTGTCCCCCTGCACTTCTGACTGCAGTGGTCCTGGCTCCCTCAGGAAATCAGATAAAAGCAGCAAGAAAACTGTCCAGGACACCGCTTTGCTGGCAGTAGAGGCACAGCCATTAGCCAAAAGGACTGCTTAATTTAATATTTGTTTCCAGGCACTGGGGATTTCCTGAGGCTAGATGCTGATTAATCAAGCCATAGCGCAGCCATTCAGCACCTGCCCCACAAAGTTTAAAAGCCACCTTAAAAAAAAAAAAAAAAAAAAAAAAAAAAGAAAAGGCAATACTGCAAATTATGCTTCCAACACAATTTCTCATGCTTCTCTCTTTTTCTCCCTTTCTGGCACATTACCACACACATGAAAGCCAAAAAGAGACTGTAGTACCTGGTTACACAAGGGTAGCCCATCACAGTAACTATTCAAAAGCTTATTTCATAATCCAGCAAATTTTTTTAATCCAGAAGTCTCATTATAGATTGATTGACACATCTACCCATCCCAAAAGGCCTCTATCCACTACAGCAGCAACTTCATCAAGTGCATCGAGAACTTTGCTGTCGCGTGTCCCCGGTGCATCAGCTGAAGTTATTACAGCCAGCTGCACAGCACAAAGCTTTCATTAGGGTCCCGTTAGGCTTAGACAGGTTGGTGTTTTTACATGCAAGAGTATAGTGGGGAATAGCTTTGGGCAATAATTTGAATGCATTGCTAAAACCATTATTTAAACAACAGATTCTTATTTACAGGAAGAGGCTTCCACCCATCTCGCAGCAGCCCACACCGGTGGTTTGGGGTCTGGTATTTCAAGCGTGGTGGCACTGGCAGCAACGCTCCTCCAGGTTCCTTCAAGAGCTTTAGGCACCACGGGGACATGAGGGTCATTCCCACTAGTTCACTGCTTTCTGAACAATCCCTGGAAGCTGCCACTAGGCTGAAAAAGGACTCAAAGAGAGAATATCTTCTGCTGGAAAATCAGCCCTGCTTTGCTTGGTGCTTTGCAATTTGCCTCCCATGTAACTACTGGCCCACCCTGACCCAGTAAGAAAGCTTAAAGTCCACCACACAAGATCCTTATTATGTTGATTTAGGGTAACCCTGTACGGAACATGGCACAAGTCTAATGATCCAACTGCGAGAGATTTTGATTTTTTAAAAGGATAATTCAGTGTATCTGTTCAGCTAAACAGAAAGCCCTGTGTCATAATAAAGCTGTCATGAGGTTCTGGAAATATGGTCTCACTGGAGGAACACATTGTAATTTTATATCCAGCTATTTAAGAAGATGAGGCCAAGCCCTGAGTGACAGACACTTTGATGAAACAACACATGAATTAAACATAATTATACTAGAAAAACAGTAAAACAGAACTAATCATCGAGGCCCCCATGTTGTACCGCGAGCAGTGACATTTGCATTGGCACAGGGCATTCCCATCCAGAGAGCTCCAAATCCTCCATGAATATCAGTAATTAAATAGTCTGCTGTGCAGCCGGAGGGAGGCAAGTTTTGCTGCCCCTAGTTTTGCAGAAAGTGAGGTTGACATCCCGCCACGACCCGTGGGAGCCCCACTGCCTGCGCGGCCCCACGCGCTCCCTCCTGCCTGCGCGGGCAGGGGGCTTCTCCGCCCCCTCTTTGCTCTTTGAAATGGCCACTGAGCCCTTCGCTTTATCAGGCTTTTCCCACTGGAAAAGATGCTGCACGTTCCAGCTAGATTCTTCCCAAAATTCAGCCCTAGGATCTGCAGTCATAGTCTCATTAGGGAAGACTCGATGTATTTTCCCTCATAAAACTAAGACATCATTTTCCACAGGCCTGCCTGCTATAAACCTGTGTCCATATGCAATGTTCGCCCTATCCATATTTAATCTAGAAAAGGTATAATAACTGGGTTCAGGAATCATGCTTTTTTTCTAGGTTCCCATGCAAGCTGGATCTCAAAACCCATCCTTATGTCAACAGCAGACAACTGTTTCATAGGCTTCATCTAGCAGCATTGGTAACTAACCTAAAAATGGCAGATGGAAGCATTAAATATTTATTGGACTGGAGTGCATTGATTTTGGAAATTAACACTTTGCAAATTACTTCTGTGTAAACAGTAATTAAACAGTCAGGCACAGTCCAGTCCAGGTTCTGAGTAAGCCGCAACTCTTTTTGTAAAACATATGTATACATAAAAAAATACTAAAGCGCAATGAACTAACACTTCTCTACTGATTTCCATCTGCACACGCCAAATTGCTCTGAAATCATGAATTAAAATTAATTAAAACTTTGGAGTGGTTTTCTACGTAAAGTTGCAATGGTGGGAGCCCTTGTGGCTGGCACTCAGGCATCACACCAGTCAAGATGATGCATTGCTTTAAAATACCAAGGACTCTGTGACCTCACCTTCCCAGTGCTACTAACGTTGGGATTGAACTGGTGATAACAGTGGGACTCAACTGGTGCTTGTAATGGGGGGAAGCTATGAGAAAAGTGCAACTGAAAGAGCCGGGTCCCTTGCAGGCTCCACATATGCTCCAGGAGTGCAATCGTAAATAGCATAAAGCTGCTATTTGCTTTTGAGCTCTTCTGTTCATGTGGGAATAGACTTGCTCAAGAGATATTGCAGTTTTATTCCCTTAAGCAGAATATTAATCTCCCACTTGTGCTATTGCACTAGCAGTAATGAGACTCATGCGGTCTTTTCTTTAATAGACCCTTTTTAAAAGAAAATATGTTTTAACCCTGCTTTAAAAGTATCTTCCTTTTCCACAACTATAGGTCTTCCTTTCAGACCTTTCCAGGACTCTTTTCCCATTTACTGTAGTGGCACGCTCAGAATCTCATGAAGGTAAACATGTCCTATTCATTAAGGAAATAGCTGAAGACTCATTAAAGTTAATGGTTGCTTGTAAATTAGTGAACTGGAAGCTTTGGGTACCATTCTGCAACCTTTATTTCTTCAGTGCAGACTGCTATATACTATATTTTGTTACTGTAGCTGGATTTTTTCCATGCTCTGAGTACATCACTGCTTTTTCACTTTCTCCCTTCCCCCAAAACATATGTACTTAAAAACCCACCAGAAATGAACAAACCCACCTACACGGGGAGGGTGAGTGTGTAAATCGGCCTCTGAGCTCTTCTTGCGGCTGCGGAGATGAAAGGGCAGAGGCTCCCCACAGGCTGTGCTTGGGAATAAGCAGCTTATTCTCATCTCACAGGCAGTGCAGGGCTTCGCTGTGGTGGTCGGGGGGCACGGAGGGATGCTCGCCCACTCAGCCGGGGAGCGGTCACGATCCTGAGCCCAGCACGCAGCGGGTGCCCAGGAACCACCCGCCTGCAGCTGCGTGCAGGAGCGGGGAACGCTGACCTGGCTCCACGGCAGGACCAGTTCCCACGGCACGAAGCCCAACCGAGGCACTGGGCAGAGGAGGAGAAACTGGGGGCTCCTCCGGCTTAGCCCAGCCAGGCGAGGACAGGGTGCTGCCGAGAGTAGGAGAGGGGCCTGAGGGGCAGGGGAGCGGCGATGCTCTGCACGGACACAATTAGGAGCTGCGATGGGATGCGGATACGCTGGCAGGGCCTCGCTCATTTTACCCTACGCACATGCACGCAGGCTGCTTCTGTTTGCTTTCTCCCTCCCGCTCCCATTCCAAGGTGCAGATTGGTTTCACGTCCCCACAAGCTCCTAGGAGCTCGTGAGCGAGTTTGCAGAAGGAGATGAAGAGAACAAGGCTGCCAGGGGACTTTAATGAGAGCTGCTTCTATTCTCATGGTGCAGTTAAGAGTCACATAATGAAACAGAGGCTGGTTTGTTTGTTTTTTAATGAGCTCTATTTATATTTGACTTTAACTATCCTCATTCATTTTCTCCGAATCAAACCTCTACTGCTGGAATCATGTGCATCAGAGTTAATAAAGGCCAGCTATAATCTGATTTACTGCATAGTTCCAAACACGAATGTACTCACAGGAGGGGCTGATAGTTTACAGCAGCAATGTTTAAAACAGAAGAATTGACAGTAAAATTGAATGTAACTTCTCAGCTGCCTTGCAAAAAGCTGAAGTAATCCCGCAGACTTGTCTGGAGGCATTTATTCCGTGTTTTTGTAACACCAAGAGGTTAAGGCTGCTGTTAAAGATAGTTTTATGGTTCACAAACTGGAAGCTGGTGAAAAGCAAGTGCCTTGCCCAACAGATTTTGTCTGGCAGTTAGAAATGCCTGAGTTTCAAGATGTCAGAGAGAGAAGAAAAACCACAAGAATCGCATGTGAACCAACCCAGGGAATGCAAGATCCTCAGCTTTTTACCTTCAATAATGCTGGGGCGGGGGCGGAAATCCACACCCAAAAAAATCAAAGGCGGTTCTGGCTCACTCCCCTATTAAAACAAAAATCAGCAGTACCATTCCCTTGACTTCTTCCTATCCTTAAAATAGAGAAACCACTGTTCACAGTCTAGCTAGAAATCTGAAATGGAGGTTTTCTCCTTGGAGGAAGAAATTTTGCCCCTATCTCTATACTGAAGCATTTAAACAAACACAGCGTCATTGTAGAGGAGCGGCTGTGTAATTAAGCCAATTTTGGGATGAACAGTGTGATTCAAGAGCCAAATACTATCTTAATTATATACATTAATATTCTGCTAAGAAGATGCTTATCAAAAAAAGAAAAAAAAAGATAATTCATATGTTTGCGCAAGGAAGGCCACTAAAAATATAAAAATAACAGAGAGGGGTCCCAGTCTGAGCCACAGCGGATGACTGCACAGCCATGAAAGCAGCTCCCAGATGCAGAGGAAGCGCCCAGCGAGCGATAGGTAACAACCTCATCTCAGCAAGAAGAGAGTGGCCAAAAGTCATCTGTTGTCAGAGGTGAATACTGAATGAGGGACTTCTGTGTCAAAGCGCGAGTTGCCCCGCGGCTCCCCCAGCTGCTTGGGAAGGATTTCTGGCTGCGATCTCTTCCATTCTTCCATGAAGAAATGCAGACAGGACCCTATTCACAGAAAAAGGCAGCAAAGGGAGAAACGGAGATCAGGATGGGGGGGTTAGAGAGAGGAGTCTCATGCGCTGCATTGGGCACTGGGGTGCCCTCCTATTGCAGGGACACACTTCAGTCCCCATCTACAGACCAACGCAATTGCCGGGAGGTGGGCGAGGGGCAGCGGGGCGGGCAGGGAGCCTGGCTGGCAGACAGAAAGCAGCCAGTGCACAGGGGACAGAAGCGGGGCAGGTTAAGAGCTGGGGAGCCACATCTGTCACTGCCCCAGATGGGACAGAGCGTCCCTCGTCGGGAAGCAGGGATGGAGCATCCCTCGTCAGAACCGTGTGCAGTCCCACACTGCTCTCCTGCCTAACTGAGGCTGCATTGCAAATCCACAGCATCAACTGATCCAGAGAGAAAAGATGGGATTTCCGTGGGGGTTAGGAAGCCACAGTGGGGGGTGAAACTCCTAGTTTCCACTATGGACAAAAAAAAATAACACAAGGTCTCAAAAAAAGCCAGAGCTGCCTTGCTTGTATTGAAACACTGATTTAAAGGGAGCTTGCAATTGCACAACAGCAAGAGCCCTCTGGTCTCAGGTGCACAAGGTGAGGTTGGGGGATTTCTGGCTCACAGCCTCAGCGCGGGGCCCTGCACTCCTGTCAGCGCCGAGAATCGGGGCTGGCTCCATGTGTGAATGGGAGATCTCCAAGGAAAACCCAGGTGCTGCAAGGAGCAGGGCTGGGAATACAAAACCATTGCTCTTTCTGCTGAACAGGCAATGAACCGGCCTTGTGCAGAGGTGCTATTCGGGATGAGTGCAGAAACACCTGAGCAGGCTCAGGTCAAGGCTGTGGCATGGCTGCATCGACCACCCCAGGGGGTGAGCAGGGCCCTTGTATGCCCCTTAAATCCCGACAGAGGAAAAAAGGACCTCACACATTTGGATGATCTGGCGTGCTCCTACCTATCGTAGAAACTGAGTCTCAGGCTGAACTCCACCTTGAGCTGTGACCAACGAGATAGTCTGCTAATGTCTGCTAAAATCAGCATTTTATGGTGCTTGTTGGGACAAAATGCCAGCCAGCTCTTCAGCTAGGCCAAGTCAGAATCAGGCCTAGATCATCCTGGATAGTTTTACGTTTGGTTTTGCAAAATCAGAGCTCAGTAAGGAGCCACAGAGACATGTGTGTTAAGCAATGACAAGGAGAAGTAGCACCAGGGCATTCCCTGGGACCTGAGGGCCTCTGTCATGTCCACCAGTAGTGTCCATCACATGGCCACAACACCACCTGCTCCCAGGGAAAAGTCATCACTCCTTCACCGCAAGACTATGATTTAGGTCTCAGTTCTTGCCCCCATACAGTTTTACTTGGAGACACCAGAGTGCCATGAGAGCATGCAGAGAAACCTCTTTACTTCTCCTGCCCTTTGATTCTCCCTAGAAAGCATGAGCTTCACCCATCTCTCTGCAGCAGAAACATGACAGGAATATCAGGGAGAAAGATCATTTTCCTATCCAAAGCTGGTTTAAAAAATGATGCCTACAAATGTTTAACTCAGTATCCAAATGACATGTGACAGAAACACAGCAACATGACTGTCCTGGAGAGAAACACTCTATTCTGCATAGAGAGGGAAGGGCAGTTTGAGAGCTGAACTACCATTTAGCAGAGTCATTTGTCCAAGGTCCCATGTCCTACTAAGCCACGGGCCATGGTGGTGAGGAACAGCTGCTCAGTCCCTCTTCTGCAGAACAATTTGGATGCAGAGCCAAACTTCACTTTCAAATCAGTCCCAAGACTCACTGCACAAGGCAGTTATGCTGCACAGGGAAGGCAGCAACATTTTGCCTTAGGGCTGGAACAGCATCCTGGGGTCCAGCAGAAAACTCACCAATGCCTTCCAGCAAAATCCCAGGAGCCCAGTACAGGGATGGGAAGTGACAGGATGGGACAGGACGAGATGGGACAGGATAGAGCAGGATGGGTAAGGGGACCCCAGATTTTCCATCGTGATCTCTTAAAAATTTAGGAAACACTTCTCTCACCCAGCTCAGGAGAGCTTCACCTGTATGCTTTTGACACTATAGAGGCAGAACAGTATTTCGGACTTTGCCTCCTGCAGCTTGTCACACTCAAGGCTAACAGCCCCAGTGCCTTCCCCTGGGAAGGGGAGATGGAAAGGCACCCATCTCACAAACAAACGTTGGATTGTTACTCATCTTAACTACATGGAGGGCCAAGGTCTCATTAATTAGCACTGACATTTACCACAGAGGCCACGAGATATGAGCGATATGAAGATGGATGGATTCCAAGAGGATTTGGGAACAAAAAAGGGCTGTGGGGGATGGCTGGTTGTTTGGATTTTCTTTTTTTTCTGAGTTCTCACTGTAAAGAGATGCTATTGACCCTTGAATTCCCTTTTACATTAGAATAGGAAAAATTGCAGTCAGTCTTTTGCAATGTATCTAAATCATAAGGTGCTGCACACAGCTGAAATGAAAAAGGGACCCTTGAACTGGCCAGTCTCCAGTCACTGTACTTGTGTGGGGACCTGAAGGTCACAGATAAGGAGGTGTTTCGCCACAGGGGTACCAGGGTCTGGCTTAGCTTTGGTTCAGAGGATTTCCAAAAAAAAAATGCAGAAGTCAACCAATTGTCTGCCTCTACTGAAGCAGGGTCAAGCTCATGATAAAATAAAATCACCTGCTCTTTCAGACTTTCATCCCAAACTGGAATAAACCTATTTTGATGCTCTTGTGGACTTGGCTCCTTCCACTGTCTTTCATATGCTCCAGTTGACATTATCAGGCATTCAGATTCCTTGAAGGAGATCCTCAGGCATTGACCAGTGGGATTAAAACAAAGATCAGTGTAAAACAAAAGCATTAGTGGTTCTTTTGTGTGCTTTCTGATTTTTGAGCCATTAGGTCATAGTCCTTTTATACTTTGCAGCTTTTCTCTGTAACAGAGAACTATATAAAATTCAAAAAAAAAAAGGGGGGGGGGGGGGGGGGGTGTTAAACAAAAGCTGGGATTCTCATGTAATCCCTTCAATCCAGCTGCTCAGGCTTTAGGGGGGAAAAAATAAAAATAAAAAAGTCAGCCATCATAAGAGCTAGAAAAACTGCCTCGATTCATGACTCTTTTCTATATGACAATGCCGACAGCAGAAACAACTTCCCCGTTTCCAAGCACTAGGTAGCCCATTTCTCACCTTCATCCCTACTGTGTTGCTGATCCCTAAGAAAGGGTCTTCAGAATTCAACAGAGAACCCCAAATCTGGTTCTGGAGAGGTGACGGACAGTGACACCAGGGCAGGGGAAGCTCAGAAGAAGGGGAGCAGATCCTGTACTTGATCCCACCCCAGAAGCAGATCCTCCAGCACCACCCCAATCTCCACCTCCTCGCCAGCGTGAAGATGGGAGGATCACACTTACGCTGAGCTCTGGGGTCTCCTTCCCTCTCCCCTTCCTAACCTGTAGATTCGGAAGTCGGCAAGACAGGAGTATGCTGTTAGGTAGAGGGCAGAAGGGTTAACATCTGCAATCCGCATCCCCAGGAGAGGTGGGAGGACGCTTAGCATATGTCTCTGACAAGTGCCATCAGTGGGCAGGGACAACACTCTCCCTTTATTTAAAACCATATTTAAACCAAGTCAGAAAACCCTGTCGCCAATGGTGCGGTTTTCTGAAGCACAACACATAAAACGCTAACAAGCGCTACAATCCTCGAAACAGCTTTCCCCTCTCTTTTGCCATCCCGCTAATCGCGATGTCTGGGGCTATAACAAGGCACAGCACAAGAGCATGTCTCTCATTCTGATCTGCTTCCGTGTTTATAACCGTCGCTTATCTAATGACACTTAGGAAGTGTTACCAAGGAGACTATTTGCATCCTGCACGATGTTGCTAAAGCAACACTGCTAAATTAGATGCAGCGCTCTTAGCCTTCACCTACTGTATTTGCATTGCTATTAAAATGAAACAGTCAAAGGCTTAAACTATATTTGGGTCATTCACTCATCCAAACACCTGAAAATAGTCCAATAGCAGCAGCTACGGAGTTCCCCCTTAAATCTAGCACATCTAGGTCTCCATCTCTTCCACGTATTTCTAGCTTGCCTGTCAATGTGACCTGCAGACAAAGCAAGCCATCTTTTCTTTCATACTATAACCTTCCTCCGCAGGACGTGCTTTCCCTGTATGCTTGGCTTTTATTTGAGTACTTCAGGAGATTTTAACTGTCAGAAATAATTACAGCCTCATCTTATCTGATGGAGCACGGCAGAAGGCAATTTGTAAGTAGCATTAATTTTTGAGGCACAAGCTAGCTCAGAGGCACTGGAAATGCTACAACTTGCCTGAAGTTTACGGGTCAGCTGTTCATCCACACCCTGAGCCTTGGTTCAGCTGTACAGAGTCACCATTTAAGGGCTTGAAGATGGCCCATGGAAAGATTAAAAGGCTAAATAATTACTAACAGGGTAAAATACTCATTAAGGAGGGGATAAGATAATAAAATCAACATAATTTAAAACTATTAAGAACTACAAACAAGGTATAAACAAAAAAAAAAAAAGCCAGGGGCTATTTTAGGTGAAATTACAGAATAAATTAAACAAAGAAGCACAAAAGGCTACTGGTAGGAGGCAGAGTGAACAAAAGAAAACAAGAGGTGTGTTTGCAATGGTTTCCCAGGCAAGTAACAGCTTCTCTAGAGTTTGGACATTTGTCAATACGCTAAAAAACATACTTAAAATTCAAATAATGCTGCTCCATGTTAATGCAGAAATATGGGCAAGTGTCAGGAACTTTACAGAATATATTACAACAGCATAACAATATACTATATGCAATTGTACATATACAATAAATGGAATTTAATTGTATTCTTCATGACATTAAGCAATGTCACAAACAAAGACACCGGCCTCTGAACTCAAAAGTATTCTGGTGCAAATCGAAAGCAATGTATTTTCCACACAGCTTTCTATTCTGACAGTCTGAGCAGAATGCTTTGGACAACTGCACAAAATAATCAAATACCATCCTACCAATACCTAGCTGGAACTCGCCGTCACTATTTAATATGTTTATTCCAAAAATAACTCCTTCTTTTAACACTTTAAAATTTAACAGATAAACTCAGGCAAGGACATAAATACTTGGCATCTGTCACTGAATTCAATCAGCTCCCTGAATCAGAGCAAAAGCACCCTGTCCCAGCTCTGCTTCAGTGCATAATATGGTTTGGGTGCCTTTTATTAATAATTCCTTACTTCAGGCCAGAAGCGCTACTAAAAAGCACCCCTGGGAGCATTTTACTATATATAAAACCTCTGTTCCAACAGCAAATGTGATCTGCCTGCAGAATCTAATCACAAGAAGGTAACTAATGGGCACAAGAAAGCCCATGTCCAGAAAGCATTTCACCTGCCAGTGCTTGCAATTGCTTATGCCTGGGAATTTAAGCTGAAATACCAGAATCTGGGCTGGTAAAAAATTTGCTAGCAGTATTGGACCCCAGTTCAGCCCGGCAAGGTCAGGGACGTCCTTTGGCTTTTGTGCTTTTAATAATATTTAAGGATGTTTTTCAGAGGGCTGCAAGAGAGAGAAGAACCCAACTGACTCAGTCAGTGGTAGCTGAACACCACCTCCTCCTCTCAGAAGGATGCTGCCGATGCTTCGCCAAGCAGGGAGGGGGTGGCGGGCGTAGATGCAGGTGAATGCCTGCTCAGCTGCGTCGATGGACTGGGAACACAGGGGGAAGCCCTGAAGTCCCAGCATTTCCCCGGGAAGTAAAGCTGGATCCCATGCCTGGATCGCATGAATTCTATGGGAATTGATGGATGTAGGACTACTGTGTTGAACAGATGAATCGAGTCTTTGTGCTGCTGAATTGCAAAATATAAATAAATCATTTTACCTCCCTAAGCATCAGCCTGTTTTAGAAAAAGGGGAGGGCACAAGCTCCTTCCTGTCTCCCTGCGACAGCTGCAGTGAGACCCAGTTCCTCAAGTTTTGTCATTGCTTTAGCTCCTTCATGAGAAGGTGGGACAAAGGCATAGAAGAGGGTTTCTGTAGTTGCCCATGGCTGGAGACCCTGTGTCTGCCCATCACCTTGCTCCACTGAGATGCCTGGACATGTGTCGACATGGTGCTGGTGGAGACCTTCCTCCCAGCCTCATGCTGGGGAAGCCACCGCACAGCAGCTGAGTGTTGCTGGGGTTTGAACAAACACTCAAAGTCTTCCAAACTCCGCTCATGGAGCAAAAAAGAGGATGGCTCAAGTCTCGTGGGGCTCTGGATCTGCAACAGCCATACTCCCTCATGGCCACCTACCATGGCCACCACAAGAAAACCTCATGAAAGTTTAGAAAGCCATTTGCGGTCCTTTGTGGGACAGGGTTATTCGTGTCCATGCACAAAGGCCGCAGAAGGTCGTTTTTAGCTGCCCTGATCAAGGGAAGATTTCCCGGGGCTCAGCCCTCCTCGCTGACTTCAGGTACCCCATGTGAATCAGCTGGGGAGGGCTCCAAGGAAGGGTCAGAAATGAGGATTTGCATCACCGGCAAGGCAGAGAGAGGGGAGGAGGAGGTGTCATCCTTATCACCAGCCAACGCCTTCTTCTCCCACGGGAAATAAAATCAAAAGAAAAAGTTTTTCTCTGTCCTAGCTATCTATGCCTCTATAAAATTTTCTAGGGACCTTCTGTTGGTTTTGGACCAGGTCCCAGACCCGTGTGGACAGAGCCCATACTGTATGATGTGTCTGGATTATTTATTAGCAAAAGGGTTCCCTCCACAACCAGGTATATAGAGCACCTTATTAAAACATGGCCCAGTCCATATCTGACCCAATGGAGCTGGCATGAAGAAGTTCTCACCACACCCTGAGAAATGCTGGTGGACTGTGAATTATCATTACTTCCCTTGTCTCAGTTCCTACATGGCCTTATCTAAACTATGTCATAAATCTTCCAGGTTTTATTTGAACCCTCCTCCTCCTAGTGACATTCCGTACTTCTGAATAATGTTGTCTCCATGTGAATTACAAAGGGCACAGCAATAATGCTCCAGCAGAAGCAAGGGAAGCAGTAGGAAAACAACTAAAAGCTACACTGAACTGTTTTCCTACTTGTAATCTTCTGTCATATTCTGAGTTGGAAGATTAGATAACAAGACTATTTATAGCAGCATTGCCGGGTGTGTATCACAGAACCTTTATTGTAAGACCACAGCAAGTATGAAATTTTAATTTTGCCTGCCACTTCCCTGTGCTACAGCTTCATTTGCAGTAAAGCATTTTTTTTCTTTTGCAGTGGAGTTGTTAATAATGGATGTAGCATTAACATTTCCAAACTAGGAGGTCACCCTCAGTCTCTCATCCCACTCATCGCTCTGTAATTTTTCCCCCAGGGCTCTATGATGGACTGACAACCAGAGACTGACAATAACAGCCACCAAACACATAGAGCATGGGCAAGAGCAACCAGAGCTTGCTCCATTCTTTGCTACAGGTCCCACCTGCAGGACTTCTCTGGTTGAAACCTCAAGCTGCTTTTTAATCTCTCTGCTAAGTCCTCCAGTGCATGCCAATTGAGCCTGAGAACAACTGTCCAAAGGAAAAGCCCTGAACACCAGCTGATCTCCGCAGGCCGTGAGGTACCCAGCAGATGGTGAGAACTTTCTGACACAACTAATGCAGGGCAGATTTCAAGTGGAGGAGCAAAACTCTCAGCTGTCAGTACTTATTACTTGGCATCTCAACTCTAAAACCTTTAAAAACAAAAGGTATTCATGGATTTAAATAGGGAGAACTATTTCCACCTTTATTTTGTTTTATTTTATTTTATTTTATTTTATTTTATGCCTATTAAGGGATGTAATTGCTGAAGGGCTGTACTGTTAAAACAGGTACACTGAATGATATACAGAGATGGGAGTGGGAATGTAGAAATCCAGTATTAACATCAGAGCTTACCCAGGTGCCTTATAATGTGTTCGCTGTATTTTTTTAATTAAAAAAGGCAAATTATTTCAAGTACTTCTCCTCTTTCTGTATTTGCTGAAATGCTGCAACATAATCAATTAGTAAGACACATCTCTTTTCCATTTTCTGTCACATCTATTCAAGTGACTCACTCACTCACGTAATACACAGATTCTGTTTGCAACATTTACAGTTGTTTGTATCCTGTCTTCTACAGTGACTCAATATTTCTACGGAAAATCATCTCTTCCCTTCCTATCTAGTAAATACTTGTTAAGTACAAAAACCTGTCAGTCATCATGGACAAAAATGATCCTGCAAGATAGGTAGATATTTAAAACCACAATTGCACCAGTTGCTCAAATAAAAGAAATCCTGAGTAATGCTGATACAATTAAATGCTATATTAAACAGGTATCCTTTAAGGATGAGATTTGAACTAACCTTCTGATGAAGAGTTGGAATTTGGATGGTAAATAAGCTTCAGATCTACGGCTGTTTGGTTTATCTGGCAAAAGCCTGCCCAGTAGCAAGTTAAGACTCTAAGACTAGGCTTCCCATTAGATGGTGTTGATGAGCAGCAGAGCACAAAACACAGTCACGGCTCCATCCAAGTAGCAGTTAAAGGGAAATCAAGCAGAGCTTATGCCTAACAGAGGATAAAAGATGATCAGTGGGGTTTTTAAATCGCATGTTGACATATGGGAAGTCAATGTAAGTTAGAATGAATCAAGCATAACATGATTACGTTTATTCTGTCTGGGTCAGGGTGTGAGCTACAGCGTTCAAGTAGGGTGAAGCCAGAGGGATGTCCAGATGGGGCAGCTCGCAAAGACTTTCATGCTCCTATTCACCTCCCCAAGTAAGAAACCAACATCCTAAAAATGCCCCTGATTAATTCCACTGGGATAAAGGATCCCAGATTTCCAGCTCTGCTCAGCATCCCATGCCCCTTTTCTCTTCAGAAGCTGGCCTCCTCCCTTGCTGCCCCACTGGCTAGTTACAGAGCTCCCCAGCATTGCTTTGCTGAAAGGACTGTAACGCAATCGGAAGACAGCTTGAGAGCTACCGATCTTCTCAAGTCCCAATGCTAGACATAGGGTGTCTTCTGGGCATATCATAAAAATGATGAGATCAACAGTCGATACGGAATCCCTGAATATGCCTGTGCACATGGGTGTAAGATGCAAGAACATCTGGAAGTGTCAGCATTACCAGCGTGAAACCCAAATACCGAATATGAAGGAACAAAGAGAGGAAAGCGACTCTGCAAGCAATGCCAGTACTTTAGAATTTATTTTGTCTAAAATTTTATTACTGGCTTTTAAAAAAAAAAAAATGTTTACATTAAGGGGGGGGGTTTGAAAAAAAAAAATGCCACTATGTGGTATTTTATCTCTGAGGCTGGATGAGAACTATTAACATTTACTTTTCAGAGTTTTGCATAAAATAGCCCCGAGGTTTAACCTGACAGTTTTCTGAAGGCTGAGAATCCTTCCCTATGCTTCAGCAAAGAGTTGAACTGAGGTGGACTAATGGAGAATTGTATAAACATAATACCACCATGGTATCCTCCACCCTATAATTCTAAAACACAATCCTATTTTAATCCTGTAACTGGAAGGCCAAATAACCAGTACTATAAACATGAACTAGAATCTTATATACAACATGCTTTTATCAGCTAGAGATTCCCAAGAATGAATGGAGATGAAAATCTACCCCACCTCAATTTTAACCACATAGTTGCATCAACCCAGACCTTAGTATGGGTAAGTATCCAAGCGCCTGCCCTCCTCCCCAGCTACACAGCTAGCAATACCCAAGTTAGCTAGGTTAAAAGGTAGCTCAGGTTCATGTATACACGTCGCAGTCACAGCAGAAACTTTAACCATTTTGAGACCTTAAGTTTCAGTTAAAATTTAGCTCCTGTCCCCAAAACTACTTTGGGATTTGTCAGTTCACAGCACAGCGCTGAGCACCTGCATAGTGCTGTGATCAAGGTTAATCTTAGATCAACCATTTCTGGATAGAGACGATATAGAAACACAGGCATTGCAAACCCCACTCCTCGGGATGCTTCAGAATTGGATTGCTCAGATGTCCTAAAATTTCAAGGCAGACCAAGTCAGAGCACACATGGATCCCCATCTTGAAATAAGTAGCCACCATGAAGGTATGCACCGTAAGTAAAACAATGTGTACTTATGTACTTGCCACGGGCAACAATTTCAGCGATGCAGAAGTAGCTGTTTCCTTCAATTATCCTAGCAGCAGTAGGTAAGAACAGCTGCCAAATCTGAAATCTTCCAAGCGTCTGCATTAGAAACCTTCCAGATACAGGGGTATCCACAAAAGCTGTTATTTCAGTAGTCTTGGAAACAAAATGAAGTGGGGGCTACTTAGGCCCCTGTCACTCAGGAGGTCAATGTAAGCAAGGAGAACCTGCTTTCTCTTACTCCAAAAGAGCCCACAAATGCAAAAGCACCTTTAGTTATCAAAACCACAGGGTGTGGGATACGCAGTCTCATCCAGGAAAGGTGTGATGGGAGCTTGCACAGAGACTTCGCCACAAGCCCCACTGTCTCCCAAATAAAGCTCGGATGTTCTGTGCCTGACTTTGATGCTGCCATGGCAATGAACCACTCTGTAAACATCCTGGTAGGGACGTTCATGAAAAAGAGGATGGATCCAGCTAGAGACCAGCCAACATCAGAACAGGCTCTATCCCTCCATCCATCACCGCAATGTGACCAACCCAGCTCCACCTGTCACTGGTGTGGGGACGTTTTAAGTTCTTATTTCAGTGTTACCAGCTGAACATGTGTAGCCTTAGGAAGATGCCCTTGGGAAGTCCATATGAGCTGGGTGAGTGTGTGGTCTTTGTACCTAGCAAAGGATGTAATTTCAAAGGATTCCTTTTTCATGACCTCCCCCAATCTTGCATAAAACTGGATCCATTTTAGCATCCATAACATCCACTATTAATGAGGTTTACAGAGCTACTAGCCACTGCAGATGGCTACAACCTCTGTTTGTTTAAAAGCAGCTGGAATCTGTCAACTCCATTTGATGTCCTCCTAATTCTTGTACTAGAAGATACAATGAAGAGCGGAGCTCTGCCCCTTCTCTACGTGCCAGGCATTTCCCACCCCAGTTGTTCATTTTTCCAGAGGTCAGAGTCCTAGTTTATTCAATCATGCCCTATATGGAATTAATACGGACCTTTGACTGTCCCTGTTGTCCTGCTCTGAACATTGTCCTGTACGCCTGTATCTTTTTTAAGATGGTGGAAGGAGAAGAACCAGAACTACACACAATATTCAGATTTATACAATCTAATCTTGGCCTCTATTTTCTCCTGTTTGGCTTCCCTCATAATTTCTAGAATTACATTTGCTTTTTTAAACTGCTGCTGTCTTGATCCCTACTGGTTTTTAAAAGTGGCCTTTCTTGTCCTTGAGAAATACAGAGCATCACCTGTTGGCAAAGCACCACATGATTTCCTGGGAAATTTCTGACAAGCTGCAGCATTACCTGCTCCACCAACAGCTTCAGCACCTTATGAAAAGGATGATGGGAAAAGAAAAGTAAGATCAATAAATCGCTGTGTTTTGAGCACAGAGTAATGTTAGGCAGTTCAAATGCAATAAATCAAAGTTCAGTAACTTGGGAAAAAAAATCTAGTGCTTAGGAGAAGGTCATATAAACCTGAGAACCTCAGGCAGGAAAAACTTTATACCTACAACCCAGGCGCACTGGCAGGTCAGGGGGAAAAAAGCACGATCCGGGACAGAATGAAAGCAGAAGGGCAGGAAGCAGGAGGTATCCTTCAAAGCCTTGAACGATGAAACTTCTGACTCTCTAAGGCTGGGAGAAAATGAAATAGTTCTTCAAAGAAGAACAAACTATGACAGCAATGGGAGCTGAGGTTATCTTGCAGCATCACTATTGGCGTTCCCCCCGATGCACTGATTGCACCCCCACTTCTAATCCCCAGCAGCAGCAGCTGCTGGCATCCTTTTACTCCCCACTATCTAGCGAGTGCACAAAATGGAGCTGGCAGCAGGACAGTCTTTCCTGTCAACAACATACAATTATTGAAATGCTTACACTAGCCAGATTACTATCTTCTGCATGTATTTCAGAGGCTCATAAAATACAAGTGAAAGGGGAAAAAAGTCTGACATATTTATGTGTCAGTGGGACATACAAAATTTGGAATAGCAACTGCAAAATATATAATCATGACTGGTATCCCCTGTGGGCCAGGAAAAGCAGCGAAGCCCCCGCCTCCTCAGTAAAATGCTGCACACCAGGTTGAATTTCTGGGTGCTTGCAGCCAGAAAGGCAGCGTCACACCCTTCAGCAAACCACTGCTGACTCTGACTTCAGTTTTCTTAGCAAAAGAAGGAACCAAGAAGAACTGTCCTGCCAAGGTGCCAGCCTGCTTCATGTGATACTTTGGAGATATAAACCGAAAATCATGCCACAGCAATCACCCAGACACGTGAGCAAGAGCTATCAGTATGAATGAGCAGTAAGTACAGGGGACCATGGAAGCACCCAGCACAACATGACTCAGATCTCGACAGGAGCCTCCAGATGCCACTGTAATACAAATAATAAAGAATAACCCATGAGTAATCAGCCACTGCTGAAAAGAGGATCTCTGACTAGCTCGGGCTGTCTGTAACATAGCGCGTGTATTCTTTTGCATAAGTATCATAGGTGCATTAACCTGTGAGAAAGCCAACAGGAAGAAATCCTGCTCACTGTCGCTCACTGTGAAAATCTACCTTCCAAGGCAAGGGGGGGGGCTCAGGAAAGGCAGCAAACCTGAGTAGAAGGCTGCAGGGAAGGATTTAAGAGAGGAGACAGTAATACTCCTTAGCTTTTACAATGTAATATTGATCTGCTGTCCACAGAAATGGCTAAGCCTTCTTGAAGCTGAGGACATGGAGACAAGTGAGGATGAAGAGCCACTTGCCCATGGAGCATGGGAGATGGCATTCAGGTCCTGTGCCCCACCTCTGGCCCAAGGGCTAGCAAAACTGTATTTCTAGCATCCTGGACCAGCAAATCTGGGAACTACATAACAGCCGTAACAGGGTACACAGCCCACACATTACAGTAGGAATAAACACATCCAACAAGGCTGAGCAACAGCTAAGCAAGGAATGCAACAGCCACGGAGATTTGGAAGATACAACACTAGGCAAGGAGGGTAATTTATGGAGCCACACCAGGATTAAAAAGGAGAATTAAAGAGAGGGAACTGAATAGTCTATCTTGGAAGAACCCCGAGGCAGGGAGATGGGTTAAACTGGGGATGTATATCTTGAGAAATAATAGAAATATCCTTGGTTGGAACAGTTCAAGCCAGACTGCCCTGACACTAGTAAATTAACAGTACACAGAGCCACTGATGCATAGGTTGATCTTTTTCATCACAGAATCCAGGAGATAAGATACAGCTGGAGTTTTCCCACTCGGTCCCACTCCAAACAGCCATACACACCTTGCTTGATAGTTACTGCAAACCATATTTCAGAGAGGGTGGACAGCAAAAATTTTCTGGAGTTTATCTGGCTGCATCATTAAGGAGTTTGTTACCAGATAATCATAATCTTTTGCTCAGCATTAGGAAAGTACACAACAGATCACCTCCCGTCACCCCAGAGAAACAGCCACATCTGGGTTGCAGGAAGGAAAATACTCACAGGAATGCTGAAAATAATCTCACCTCAGCCTCCCCATCAGATACCACCAAGTGACAATCTCCTTCCAACCACTGGCCATGACTTTAAGATTAACAGCCACATCAGGACCGTGGCACGTGATCAGTTGCAGTCCTGGGGGACTTCTGTTTCCACTGACTTTAGTTTTCACTCTCTCCAAACCGGCCAAAGTCTGCAGGCACAACTGCGACACCAAAATCTGGATCAACAATCCAGGCATGACATTCTGCTTTGGAATAGGTAACTCCAAAGTGCTCGCGTCTAGCAGTTTCTAGTGAACAGCAAAGTGAAGTCCTTTTGTAAAGGGTTGGACAGATCAGACTTTAAAACACTGTCCTGCTCTGAAAGCCACTCTAAAATCATCAGCCCAGGGTTCCAGGTTCACTGTTGCAGGGACCATCAGTAAAGACCAGCCTATTTCAGCCTCCTGCAGCTACCGCAGCAGAAGTCTGAGAATCGAGTTGGGTGCCGCCTTCGGCACAACGACGAAAAGCAAAGCAAATATTCTGCCAGTCATGCCCACCTTCAATGGTACCTCTGTGTTATGCCTTCAATACCACCAGAAGTATCACATGGTCTTCAGAAGAGTTGCTTAACTAAAGGTGGCCATTTTTAGCAGGACTAACAGAAAGGTATAAAAATTTTCAGTACATGTGGGCAACAGCTCTATGATGTATGGAGGTCTTATTTCTCATATAGCAGAGATGAACTTGTAAGGTTTGGGGACTGACTTCAGAGTTCCCAGGCCACCTTGGGAAACCTAATGCAATCACGGCTGCTTCTTTAGCAAGAATGAGCCTAAATCACCCCTGGCACCAGGTTAGGAAGAGGTCATCGCAGAAGACGACTACTAGATGGTGGCCAAATTATCAAAGTTTAGTGTCCCTAACACTGAGCCAGACACTGAGGGAAGAACAACTGGGGACCTTCAATTAAAATACACTTTACAAAATGTTAAATGGCAGATATGTAACAAAACTGTGTGACATTCATACTTTCGCTGCTATGCCTCCAGACCATTTTACAGGAATCTGTCAGATGCAATCAGACTTGTTTATTCTGCATTTAAATGTAGGACCTGAGGCAGTCTGATTTCAAAAAAGACAGAAAAGGCACATATTGTCCCTGGCAGTTGCTTGGTTTTTACAACAAAGGCAATGCCTTATTAACTCTTTACTCCAAATCAAAATTATTTCAGTGCTCTGCTTTATTACAATCTTGACAACATTTCTGTTTGCTGCCTTAGCACAGGTAGAAATTTAATTAAAATTGGAATTAAGGGAAGAAAGAGAGAAAAAAAGTGCCAAAATCCGGTGATTCATACAGAGCATCTTCAAAATCTCACACAAGACGCTGATAATGGATTAAGTGGCAGTGTCCCTTCTGGCTCCAGTTTATAAATTCTTATCTGCTTAAGGTTGCTCCAAAAAGATTTCCAGCTGACAGCATGATTCTTAAGAGATAAATCCTCCCTGGCAGTTTACAATTGCATACCAACTACTACAGCATCGCGTGTGCCTTCATGTTTGCATTGATAGAGGATGATGGTTCACCATTTAGGGCTCAGCATCCCCCTCCTTGCAAGTCTAATTTTAAGGACAGACATTGTCTGGTCTGAGTTTCTGACTGATTTTGTCCATGACAGAGCACTAAGCAAAATGTAGTATCTCCTTGCATGGCCATTTAAAAATACACACAACAGTTCCAAATCATCCAAGTACAGAGGAAGGGAGCAGAGAAGTGTAACAGAAGGATAATGCAAGTACGAGAAAATCCTTCAGTGTAACAACCAGTTGCCCAGCTCATCATCAACCATTTCCACTCCCCTAGACCATGCCAAAGAAGTACCCGAAAGCTCAGTAAAAATGAGGGTGAACAGCAACATCCCTATTTTCCAAGCTGGTGGCTGCAAATTCTGCAACACACTGTGGAAGCTGCAACAAGTTTTGATCATCTGAAATGGCTGTGGCAACAGCCTCTTCCCTCATTCCCTGCTTACAGAGAGATGTCTGACATCCTCTCCCCCCATCATTCAGTGCCTTTGGCTGTGAAAATGTGCCTAGGGAAGAGGTACCAGGTAGCATTAAATACATACACGTGTAGTGCTGCCCAAGGAAATCCCTTTCAAGAATGACAGTTTATTTTCTACTACCACCCTCCCAGCCACCAGCAAAAGTGGGCAAAAGAGGGCAGGGACAGAGGAGACCTTCTTGCCCTACCGAAGCCATCCTCATCTGATTCAGTCCTGACAGTGCCCCAGGGTTTCAGAAAAGGAATTTCATTCTCATGAGAAGCAGAATAACCACATAAGCTGGACAAGGAATCCCAAATACCCCCCGCCCTCTTCCAGACAGGGCTGATAGTCCCATGTACACAGACACGTTCCTGGGGCACCCAGAAAAGAGGCCAAAGCAAAGCTTTCTCCCCAAGAGACACGTGGGGACTCTGTGGTCATCCAACTCCTCTGACATGTTGTCCCTTGCTTTCCTGGGGTGCCGCTGCTTTCCCGGGGTGCCGCTGCTTTCCCGGGGTGCCGCTGCCCAGGGAGACCTGTGCACCAATCAGCCACCCATGGGGCACTGCTGGGGAAGCAGCAGCAGAGCTGGGAGCAGGGCAGGGGGGCCCAAAGCACCAGAGGGCATGGATGGGGCTGCCAGGCACAGGGCAACCCCTTCCCCGGGTGCCCAGGGAGCCCAGCCTGTCGCAAGGTGCCCGGGGTGCCCATCTTGTATGGGGTGCTCAGGGTGCCCTGAGCGTCCATGAAGCTCATCTTAATTTGGGGTCCCTGAGGTGCCCAGGGTTTGTGTCCTGCCTGGGTGC
>KL256511.1:2453-33094 GCA_000699545.1 Podiceps cristatus | reverse complement strand
AAGAGTATGAGGAATCCTCCCACTGAGGAGGAAGGAGCGGCAGAGACTGTGTGATGAACTGACCAAAGCCCCAACTCCCTGATCCCCTTTGCCGCTGCAGGGTGGCAGGTAGAGAAATTGGGAGTAAAGTTAAGCCTGGGAAGAAAGGAGCTTGGGTTTTTTGTTTGGGGTTTTTTGGTTTGTGGGTTTTTTTTTGTTTTTTGTTTTGTTTTGTTTTGTTTGTTTGTTTGTTTGTTTGTTGGTTTGGTTTTTGTTTTTTGTTTTTTTTTTTTTTATGATTTGGGTTTATTTCTCATTATCCTGCTCTGATTTTGATTGGTAATAAATTATTTTTTTCCACAAGTTGAGTCTGTTTTGCCCATGATGGTAATTGGTGAGTGATCACCCTGTCCTTATCTTGACCCATGAGCCTTTCATTCTATTTTCTCTCCCCTGTACTACTGAGGAGAGGAGTGATATAGCAGCTTTGGTGGGCACCTGGTGTCCAACCAGGGTCAACCCACCACACATGGGGGTTAATTTTCTTGTCAGAGTGGCAGCACGGACTAGGTAAGTCCGGAAAGCTTGAGTGTAACCATTCAGCCCACAGACAGAACTACTGTAAAAGCACTGAGCAGGCCAAGGCGGGCTGCAGTGCCTGTCTGTGCAGTTGTCTTAAGTTACGTGGGTACTATAGTTTCACTTCAACAAAGGCTCAGTTTGCTTAGAACACCCCACAGAACTGGATTTGTATTTTCTTTCAGCAGTGAAAAACTGAGGTGGTCCTCATGCAGTCTTTGTGAGATTGCATAGTTATCAGATTTCATATACCAGCTTCAGCAGTGGAGCTGGTCATTGCATGCAGTGGGTCTTGAGAATATTAAAGGGCGAAAGAAAAGGTGTCTCTTAGTTTTCAGAACTGCGTTTAAATTAGTTCTGAATCCTTTCCCCCCAAGATTCATTTATAACTGTCTATGCTATTTCAATTTGAGAAGGGAAGAGATCAAATCAGCAGGGTAACAGTTCAACAACGTGCTTATAGATTGTTCTTTTTCTATGTTGTCAAGGCAATGTCTTCCTTCTCAGTGAAAAATGTGTATTACCATTGTAAACATCCAATAAAAGTGAACAGCTCATTTAATTTTAAAAGGAAAAGTTTTGCATGCTGTGATATTGAAATGAAAAACCCATTGTCCTCACACAAATTCTGGAACAAGACCCCCCCCCACACACACACACCTTGACTAGGAAAAAAAAAAAAAGAATTGTTTCTTGAATAAGTAAAAATACAGAAGTAATAACACTGCTATTAAGGAGCTTAGTTAAATGGCCACATGGTACCTGCCAATACATTCAATCCTAAACATAATATATGCCATAAATTCAGTGAAATCCAATGGTGACATTATTTACATTCTTAGAAGTATCATATATGCACTGTATCAGTGGTTTGTATGTTGTAATTTAAATGTTAGTTTAGTTACCAATACAAAGGTTTGATACTTATGAAGTATAGCCATATTTCTAAGATTAAGAAAATCAATACTGTACATTATGGAATAGCACATCTGACTCTGAGAGAGAGGTGTCTTTGGGTATTCCCAGCAGCAGCAGATTTTTATTTCACACAAGTAAAGTTCATTCATAGGTAAGCACATATTTCCTGAGTGTCACACACGATTTTCTGATTCAGAAGGCATGGCTTTTAAGGTATAACGTATTAGAAAAATAGTTGAGTAACTCCTGAAAAACTACAGACAGAACAGAAACAAATAATAATCCAAATACAGTAATTAAAAAAAAAAAAAAAAAAACAACCAACCAACCAACAACAACAAAAAAGAGGCCATAGGACCAGGTTTACTTTGGCATGGATTGCTTTTGGATACACAGAACTAGACCTCTCTATTATACTGCATCTTTTTCAAGCTGAAGTTGTTACAGTGATCCCCCACTAATAAAACAATAGTAATTTTGCAAAACCTGGATTTAAGTGCATACCTCTTTTATTGTTCCTTTGAATCAAAGGAACTTAGACTTTGCAGTGCTGATCAGAGTAAAACTTAAACACGCCCAAAGACGTGAAACAAGAGGCAACCTCTGCTCTTAATGAAGTTAATGACGGAAGAGCATGGCTGCTGCCTGGCTCTGCTGAAGCAGGATGACATCCCTGCCCCAGAGACAGGGAGCACCTTCAGCTTCCTTTGTACTGTGAGGTATGGCCATTTGGCATGTTTGGATGCATTACAAAATACCAAAAATTCATGCTGCCTTGTTATTTTTATTTTTTAAAAAGCAGCCTAGACAAGCTAATGGTTGTGATACAGATGGTCGATTTAGATACTCTTTTTGTTCATCATGTTCAGACTACATGGTCTGCTTCACTGAAGTTATTCCAGGATCATTTCTAGACCGTGGTACAAGTGAACTTGTCTCTGTCTGAACTAACATCTGATGGAAACACTTCTATCTGCAAGGACTAAGCATGAAAAAGAGCAAGTGGCATTGAAGAGCTATTTAATCTCTCTTGATTCTCTGCAACCAAATCTCCTCCCGATTTCTGAGTGGATAACTGAAAATCCTTGTCTACATGAAGTCTAGTCTATATTTTGGCATTAGGTGTAAATGCAAGAATACTTATTTAGCAAGTATTCATGTAATCACACTGCAGGTAATGATAAGGTTATCTGAGAGCTTAACCTGAGCTCAGTCCGTGTGGCAGATGGTCCTGCTGGACCTTGTGCATCCCAGCAAGAACAAGTCAAGCATTGCAAGCCCAGGTACCGCAACTGTGTCATAGCTACTCTGAGGTTCACTGTAAAGCAGTGGCTGAGGAAGCTCTGCAGTTTATCTATATCATGCCACTACGGGAAAAAAAAAAAAAAAAATCTCACTTATCTGTTCACCTTTAGACTCTCACAGATAACGTCCTGTGTTCCTTATATGTAGCTAGAAAGGCAAGAGATTTTAGTGGGTAGAAAGAAAAAGGATTCATCTTGCCAAAAAAAACCCTCAATCATAATTTCTTGGGCTGAAATCTCATACTTTCCTTATGCTGGTATAAGCTAGGAAAAAATTGAGAATGTTGCCTTTATACCTACCACTCAATCCTCTTAATCACATTACAGTCCATGGAAAAAAAGTTTCACAAATTCAAGAAAACTAAACCAAAGATAATGTCTGTTGTATCTTGATAGAAATACACAAAAGTATATTTTATCATATTAGGAGCCAAGATAATTAGAGGCAGCTTCATTTTGTTCACATCTCTGACAATGTTGTTATGCTTTTTAAAAAAACATACTTCTAAACAAGTGGGTTTTGACACCTTGTTTTCTGTAAGTTATCACAGATTCCCATTTATTGACATATTAACATCAGAATTGATAAGATTTGTGTTCCTTTGGGATATTAGTAGCAAATCAGAATTGTTCAGGAGTATTTCAGGCATGTGAATTATGTCAAAATAAGATTTGTTGTGAATAAGCAATGACAGAACGTATTCTTTGGCATTAAAATAACTTCAGAATGTACCATGACTTTTTAACTAGACAGTTTACGAATATAACTGCAGGTGGTCATAGAAACAATACTGGATTAAAGAGAATAGGAAATTTCTGTGAATATTTTAGATGAAGACACTTATTTTTAGACTATTGTTTTAGTTTTCTGGTAGTTTTCTGGTTAATGTAAAAACATATTGGTTTCTGAACACTATTATAATCCTGAACAAAGTTTTGAAAGATTTATCAGGGACCTAAATCAATTTGGCTGTCTTTCAAATATAAAGGGCTGGAAACCATAAAGGAGTTGAAGAAATAATACTTTTACTAGATAGGTACTTTTGAAAGTACTTTAGGTACCGTTAAAGTAAAATATTTACCATAATCAAATTGAGTTTAGTAGGGACCAACATCACAATTACACAGTGTAGTTTTTACCAGTTGTTTTTTGGATATATATATGCATAGGTGAAGCTGCCTGTCCAAGGAAAGGAATTGCAAGAGGCTATGAATTGCCTTCATTTTTACAGTAATGATTTTACAATGAGGTAATGTTATTTCTGAGAACCGAGGAAGAGTAGACTCTCCATGGAAGAATATCTACCGAAGCTTCTGGCTTTGCTCACAGCAGCGAATTCTTGGTTCTTTTGGGGGTAGGTGGAAGGGAGGAATTCAAGCAGGTGGGTTCAAAAGATCTGTTTAAATCTTCCGTTCTGCCAAACAGAAGATCAAAACGTCTTTGGTGGCTTGCCAAAATATCTGTAAGCCACCATTATGTTAAGGATGAGGGTAATCTGACCATTCCACTTAAGGTGCTACCTCTTTCATGAATTAGAACAACCACACAGGCTAACGTGGTTATTTGGTGGTAGGAGGGATCATTCTGCAGTAGCACTGCCCCTGTGTTATAAAAGGCTTGGCCTTTTATAACACCACTCCAGTTAGTTGTCTGCCACACATCCCTGATAACATGATCACCTCACCCGTTTCTTTCTCCCTTTACTCTGATTGACTTGTATCTCAGAAATGCTCCCTAAAAATTAAAAAAAAAGGAAAAGAAAGAAGAGATTGTAATGGTTTACTGATTAGTTCTGTGGCTTAGTGGAGGCTGGGGAGTCTTCAGGCATTTTGAATAAATATTTTATTGTAATTTCCTTTAGTATTCAGAAACATTAACGTCTGTGATATGGAAAACTTCATCTTCAACTATACTATGCTGAAGTCAATTCTAGGATCTCATGATTTGTAATAAAGAACACTGCTCAGCATGATATTACACCTCTCGGCTGGTCATACACATACTTTTTTTTCCAAGACCTCACGCTGTCCCATAATTCAGATTTCTGTTTTTAAAATTTTGGGTTTCCAGTAACACCAGTCCCTTTTCACTAAAAGCTTTGCCCTTTACCTTTTTTAAAGTAGCTGAAAGTGATTCTGTGACAATAGGAAATTCCCAAGCTTCTTCCTTAAATATCTGGGATCAAATCACCCTTTGTTAACCTCAGATTTCCAAGGCCAGATTTATTATTTTTGAGGAGAGCTGGAACAAAGAATTTCAGGAAGTCTGCCAAACATTAGAAACACGCCATTCAAAACTTGAAAGCAATGTTCACCTTCCTATCACGCACATAATCCTGAGTACCTACCACATTTCAATTACACTTTTACAGTCTATTTGATTAGTAATCAATCTAAAAAGGAAAACACTGGAACAACCAGCAAGTTTTGATTAGCTATGTACATTTTCTGTTCAAATACAATCATGACATACGCATTTACTTTTAAGTTACGAACATCTTTGTCATATTTCTCATCCTTTCAAAAATGCTTAGTATCTGTCTTGGATTTAATTAATGAAAAGCTTTTATAGAGTAGATTTGAGATCTTTAAAAAGTAACCTTTAAAAATAGTTGTCAGATAGTGAAATACTTGATTGCATGTGCTTTGATGCCTGTTTTGTCAGTATTTGACTCTTGTTGCTCTAATGCTCAGAATCAGAAACGCACTGCATGAGTTGATGGCAAAGCTGGTTGAGAAGCTTAATTGTGAAGTTTGGCTATATAATATAAACAAGATGTCAAAAAATACTTAACAAACTACTTAAGCCAAGATTAACATCCTCCACATGAAATCACTGGTTTCTTCCTATCTCATGTTCCACTGGTTCTCCTGAAATGCCCACGTGACAGTTTGTGAGTAGCTCTGAAGGATGAGAGGAGCAGTCAGAGAATTCAAGTTGTTTGTTAGATACAGGAAACATTTAAAACAGCCTTTTAAACATTACCCAGTGGTTTATAGCATGAAAGCCTGATTTTCAACATCTTTGACTTCATCTTGAAAAATGCTGAGAATTTCCATTTCTAGTTGAAATCTGTGGGAGCTGCTAGCACATTTGTTTTGTGTTTAATTTGGACCAATTTTCACCAGATTCCAGCTGGGTCACAATGTTTTTTCCATTATCTTTAAAAGAAGTAAGATCAGATAACATCACGCACTGGGAATATTACATTGTGCTGCACTAACAACATGATCTATATTAAGAATAGGCATTGCTATCAAAAGTACAGTAATAATACAAGTTGCTTAATAAATACACAGTCATGAACATTCTTGTTTGAGACTAAAAATGTGTTTCCTCTTTGTCCTCCTTTCTGCAGCACAAGGACAAGTGCTATTGTACAGTACACCTACATATGCTAAGTAAATAAGGAATTTTTTGTGGGACATCTTTTTAAGAATATTTCTGATTTTATATTGCTTCTTGCTGACTTAGTAGGCTTAAATAGTAGCAAGCCTATTGCTTTGCTGTAGAAGAAACGAAATTGCCTTATTCTGTAGTTTCTGCAATACCTGCACCTGGATATAGCGACTTTAGTCTGTATCTCTCTAAAATCATCTTCCTGATAGCACTGCCCACTTAAGTTATCTACGTACAGATTGATTAGTTTGAAGAATCCTTCCTTTAACAAAATTTCTTATCTTTCCTGTAGTCAAACCCTCAACACTGCCTTAGTTTCCCACCTAGCTGGCACTCCAAAGCTGAGTATAGACTCCTTGCTTTTAGGGCAGAAAAGTAGTCTTGGCTAACTTTCAGTCCATCTCCATAAGGTGCAGTCCTTGAGCCCCTCTTGAATTTAAGAGTCTGTTCCTTAATCTTTCCCAGGTTCAGTCATTCTTCCTCATCAGACCTTGTCTGGTCCCTAGTTGTTGATCCAGGGCTTCTTTTTATACCTCTAAAAACTCTCCAAATCGGGAACTCTTAAAAAATGATTGTTACCAATACTGCGTCCCACATTTCATTCTAGGTATTTTCTTTCATTGCCTTAGGCACTCTACCAGGAAGAGATCTTATGGTTCCTGGTGTGTTTTTTCTGTAGCCTCTTCTAACCAAGGTCCAAGCCTGTTCTTTCTAGAAGGTGCCCTTAGGAAGTAGCCATTCCACCAGCATAACAAAGGAGCACCTGGCATTGTCCTAAAGTCACGTCAAAGCCAGGGATAGGTGAGAAAAAGGCAAGATGCTTATCAGCTGCATGCAAAAGCCCAGTTTATATTGGGTTGCCTCTGTCAGTAAACTACTGAAATATAGTTAACCTTCAAAAAAACCAAAAAAAACCAGCCCAATCATCTGTCATTCAGCTCCTGATTGCCAACTCTTTGATTTGATTGTCAACTCTTTCATCTGAATATACCCTGCCATAACTATCAAATTTGGAGAAGTTTGTCAGACTTGTACATAAAACCTTGTTATTTTTCCTTTAAGAATTCAATCAGTAAATAAAGGAAGGAAGGAATAGTTCTAAATAGATCATATAAAATTTAGTTAGTTTGGTTTACATTTATTATTCCATAAAACTTGTCTGTTCTTTTATAATATTTTTAAAACATGATTTGAAAGAAGGCTGATCATTGTTAATGCTTGCAGAAGCTCCTAGATTTGTTTGCCTTTTTTTTTTTTTTTTTTTAATTTGGAGCAGAACAAAGAGCATTCAGGGCTGCGTGAACATGGAAGGAAAAGGCTTTTTTATTGTGTGGTGTACTGTAGTACAGGTTGTCTTTTTTCTGCTCCTGTTTTTCATTAGCACGTACCTAAAGACCTGGCCTTTTTACACCTGTATCACTGATGAAAATAAAATGTAAATCAAGAGTACCCAATAGACATTATGAAATAAGCAATCTGAATATAAAGCACTTAAACTTCTACTCTTTTTAATGTGCTGATCTGTAAAACCAGCAAGCCAATCCTGTACCTGTTAGACTGCAGACACTCAGGTCTGATAATGATTGGAAGTATTCGGTATTTTCAGTTCCCAGTGAAGTCAATAGCAGGCAAGGAAGAGTGAAACAAGTCTATGAATACCTTACAAGATCAGACCCTGATATTGCCAGTGATTATATTCTGCGCATGAGTTCCAAATCCATAACAAAATCAGAAAGACATTTGTTTGAGGTATTTATAGAGCGTCTGTTTGACTAAACCATCTGTGCTCTGATTGAAGTATACACATGGTCCAGACTGGATAAAACCAATTCTATGGATTAAAATAGTAACTTTGACACTGTTACATCTAAAGATTTTATTGCTAGTGACTTTCTTGCCCTGTTTACATGTCAAGGTAAATTTTAAAGCTGTAACATCTGAAAGGTAGCATGAGGAAAGAGTGTGACTAATCTGTCCACTTCAAAAAGGCTTTGAAGTTAAGGGATGCTGTTTAAATGCTGCATGCCTTTGAAAACTGCTGCTTGCTTAGGGTCTAGATTAAGCTAGCTGCCGTCCTCAGTTTCTGAGTAGCTTCCGGGTTTATTTGTGAGTGTAAAGGTAAGAATATGCTAAAATATTTTGCCATGCTTTCACTTATATTTCTATGTCAATATGACATTCATTCCTTTTTCTTTGTTCATGATGTTCAGTACAAATATTAGCAAAACATTAGAAATTTAGCCGACTATAACTTGGAGTTAATTGCACTGAGAAACCTCACTGTGTTCGTTCAGTTCGCTTCATTCATCAAGATTGTCTTTTTCATGCATCAGTATGTTTTTGTATGTTCAAAATGCTTAGATTAGGAATCATCATGAAAAGATGAAAAGCACTAGGCTATAACAGGATTTGTTCAAAAAATATATATAATGGTCACTTATTATTTATTGAAATTGCTCCTTAAGAATGGTTATTGAACAGCAAGTTTTTGGAAGCTGGTTATGCTTGTTCATGATGGTAGGAAATTGAAGTTTCTGATATTGTTTCACAAGATTAGTTTCCTTTAGTGATAACCTGGGGAAGTCTTTAAATTACCTCTTCTTAGTTGATGTAGAACCATCTGCCACATCTGCAAAGATGATAATTATTTTTATAAACAGCTGTGGATTTTTGATTAAGTCCTGAGTCATCAAGGTCAGTATTTTTGAATTATTCAATGTAGGAAAATAGAAGCAATTCTTTTACATTTTGGTCTATAATAATGGATGTATTGTTATTACAGCTAGTGCCATAAACCTCATAGCTATTTACTACAGTCCTCTAATTTCCAGGAAATTTGTTTGCATTCTTTGTGAGAGCATTTAGCTATGTAGGAAAAAAGTATCAGTCATAATTCATGAGTCAGTAAGACAGCACCTGGTGGCAAATAAGTGACTATGAAGAGTCTTCTGTTAATTGAAATATTACAGTGGAAATGGTGTTACTTCTTAACCCCATGTCATAGGTCTAGGTTCCCAGCTTCAGTTTCAAAAGCTGCATTGTAAATTAGGATTTCTCACCCCAAAGGAAAAATCCCCAAATGAGCCATCCTTTGACAGAGATTCCTTGCTATGTCCGTGGCCTTCCGTGAGAGCTCTAAATCAGACGAGCACATCTAAGACAGATGAGCATTCTCCATCACATAATAAACAAGGGGAGCCAAGCAAAGGTGAAAATTAGGACCTGAAACCTTCAACAGCTTGCTTTATCTTGTTGTGAAAAGGCTTCAATCTGTGCCAGATGCCTTGAAGGACTAGTGCTTCGAGTAAACTCTCAATGTGAAGTAATGAGTATAGTACGTGAATGCAGAGCTATCATTCGATGATGAGATGGCTACATCTCTGCAGCAGTTTCTTTCAGCTTCCTGCTGTTGAGGAACTAATGAGAACAGGCAGCTTCTTAGAGTAGTTTTTTTTTTTTTTTTCCCTAGGGAGTTAATGAAAAGTAGATTTATCTTACTGGCTTTGCTACAGAGCGAAGGTGGCAGAACTGTATGGCCTGAGGAGGATCTCTTAAGAAACCACATACATGTTGAAAATTAAAGCTTAGAAAAGGTACCCACAGGATAAAGGAAGAGAAGAGGAAACTGATGTGAGAGATGAAATAATTGAAAAAGAGTTGTTGAGAAACCGAACCCCTGTTCTGTGTCGAAAGACAGACCCGTGAATCTGAAGGTATCTAGACAGAACCTCATACACCGCACCTCCTTGAGTTATGGAAGACTTGGGTTTGTGACATTGGATGCTCAACCTGAAGAAGCTCAGCTAGGTGCTCGTTTTTCCATCAGTTATCATGTACTGCTTGCTACATACCTGCTTTGTGTGATACCAAGAGGTGTTCACATAGCTGAGCATCAATGGTGGCCAAGGTGTGGGGGTATGTGTTTCTCTGTACTTCTTTTAGAATTGCGTACCCATAAACTCATCGAGGAAAAGGCTGGGGAGTCTAATACTGTTTCCAAATGTAGCTCTCATAATTTAGCATTTCTCAGTTAAAATTATTTCACTTTTCGTTGACTGTGAACCCTAAATGTGTGAACTTGTTTGCAAACAGTGGGAGCATGGAGTTCGTATCACTAGCACAACACTAGAGTTGAACTGCAATGCAGCATGAGAATAAGGGGTCTGCTCTACAGTTACAGCACAGGAAACGTGAACCCTAAGGAAAAAAAAGAAGTTCTGAAAGTGTTACAGATACTTGTAAATGTGTCATTCCTTGTCCCATGAAACAGTTGCTGATTTTACCTGTGCTCTGAGTAGTCAGCTGGACATGAAATACAGCTCTGAGGACTGGAATAGCTGACAAGAGAATTTAAGGAACACCAAAGGTAGTTGTTGCTGCCTGTCTGAACTTCAGTTTGAACCGGTTCTCATTCAAAACATTTAACGGCATTCTACACTTATTTCACTCGTCACATATTTCTAACAAGCTTCTCTATATTTACAAATGAAAAGTGGGTTTCTTTTGGAAAAAACACAGATGTTAAAGGATTAAGAAGATTTAATGGATCTTTTTGCTTTCTCCATGACTAGAAAGACAGCTTTACTTCTGTATGGAACACATAATGTGCTACTCCTTACTGGAGTATCATCCAGAGATAGCACAGATGTGTTAATACTCCAGAACATGACTTCTCAACTATATTTTCCAGCTATGCTTTAATGTACTATTTTATTTGTACTGTTTAATTAAGGTCCAAAAAGGCCTTGAGTTAGTGGGCACACTATCATCTTTGTTGCTTTTAGACTCAGCAACACTTTATGCACTACAAGTTCAGTTCTCTGCATACAGTGTCATTATCAGCATATCAAGTCCCTGTAGAGCAAAGCAGTGGCAAAGCCACTCAGCCTTCCTCTCAGTGAAAAGCAGGAGAAAACAATGGGCCTTGTACTTCAACCTGCAGGTCAGGCTTGATTTGTAATTTGCTATTAGACTGCAGAAGAGAGGCATATTATAAAAAGAGGCTCCTGCTGGGAGTACTGAGTTGTACCTAGTACAGAGGCCGCATCTAAATGTGAGCTTATCAAGGAGGGTACTTACACAAAAATTGACCCTCTGAATATGGCATTCTTATTTTTAATGAAGATGTAAAACCAGAATGACTTCATATGTTAAATGTCCCTCATTCTGTTAAATACCTTGGTATAAGGCCTAAAAAACACTATTTTGCTTCGTCAAATGCCAGAGAAATTACTGCCCAGAAATGTTACTGTTTATCTATATAATCTGAGCAATAGAGCAGAATTTTGTAAACAGACAAAAGTCGCCCTTCTAGGTACAAATGATGCTGATATCTTAGAGAGTATTAAGTGGTATCACACTTTTCAAGTGGAGTCAGTTAACCTGCAGCTCGCACTTGTGCATCTCTATGCAATCCTCCCATGCTTTCGTGAAGCTTCCCACCAGTTAGCAATCAGTAAGTGCTTAGTTATATATTTTTCATTCACTCTTCTAATTCTAGCACATATAGATACCTTTTAAATTTTTTTTAATAATTACGGAATAGCACCACACACATCAGTAAAATTCTTATTGACAAAGTTACTTCTCAGTGTGAGTGGATATATTCATAGCTGGTCCTAAGCAGTATCAAACCAAATACACATACACGAACCTTTGGTATTGGTGTTTGACTGTGGATTTGGGCAAAAAGTGAAAGTAGTCTACTCTTAACGTATTGGCTTAAAGTCTAGTGAAGGTGACTTATGAAAATGCATTTGAGTTTTTAATTGAGCATACCAGGAAATTGCACATGGTCTGTTATCCAGTTGGAATTGATGAAAGATTAATAGTTGAGCCATGGCAACGTGGTTGCTTGTTTTGGTCTATCACAATGTGTTCCACATCATCTCATAGATGACTTCCAAAAAATTAGAAGCACTCTAGACACCTGATTTGAGAAGCAGAACTTCCCTAGTACGTTTCTGGAGAAATAGTCCTTTAGCACTGTGTGGTCTTTAATTGCAATCATATCACGTCAGAGAGGGAAGCTTCACTAAGCTTGCAACAGTCTGATTATTATATGGAGGGAGATCTTACAAGACTGGCCTGAACTATTCCAAAAGAAAAGTGTGGGGGGTGGTATCAGCTGTGCATGGAAATAACTTGGTCAGGGGACCTTGTTTTTATGGCTTTGTATTTCACAGATGTGAAACAGTCCCAAAGTAAATATAGTTCTGTTGTGTACAATTGACACAAAACAGAGTATGTGTGTGACTTACCTTTGCTCTAAACCTACAATCTATCAAGCTATTCCATCTAAATTATGGGATTCAACCATTCCTGTTGCATTTTTTACATTTTAATCACTATCCCTTTACTTCTATCTAGGCAGGTAAAAATGCAGCAAACATTTATTTTGCCTACTAAGCTGAATTAATGCAGGAAATATTTAATTTGCTGCTCTGATTTGCCTTCTTATGAAATCAAGCTAGTACCACTTTTTACAGTGTCATTCAAGACAGGCAGATATGATTATAGCCAGCTATATGCTATCCTGTAGTCTTCAAAAGACATTGGTCTGCTATTTTATATAGACTAGTAACATTGGCAAGGAGAGTATAGACAGCTTATTGTAATCTAAGTTACGTTACATCTCCTTACTGATGTATTTTGGTATCATTTGAATTATCTATGTAGCTGAGTCACTGGAAAGGTTTTTGGAGGTTTGTTTCTTTTTTGTTCTTCAGCAACTTTGAATCTTCACTGATGCATGAAGTCCCAGAGCACCAAGGCAGCAGCACAGACAGTTCGGCAAGCAGTTTGGGAAGCTCTGTCACAGCATGTAAGAAGGTAACTTCTAAGTTTATGTTATATTCCAAGGCAGATATATATCAGGTTATAGCCTTGATTTCTAACTTTTGTCTTTATTGGGGAATACAAAATTTAACTGATAGCTAAAAAGAAAAGGACTGATATAGAAAAATAAATTCTGGGTGCTGTTACAGTATTTTGCAATTTTGTCTGCCTGGTCTATACTTCTCTGGTCCTAAAATATATTATACATATATGGGAGATAAACTTCCATTGAACTTTTCTATTTTTCCTTATTATCTGACAATATGAAATAAAAGCACTGCATAGCATGAATATCTTCAAGACTGCTTTTCAATGGGGGGGGGGAGACACACCAGTGCTGGTGTGTGTATGTATATATATCATTAGGAGGAGTCAGATATTACTTTTTTTTTTATGTACGTAAGTAATTTCAGTACAACTGAGAATACACAGGTGAAGAACATGGATGCTTCCTTTTATTTCTTCTCCCCAGGGCCAGATTATGGCAGTACATCCGAGGGAAGGGGGCACTATCAAAGACCTATTGAGGAGGGCAGACCATCTTTCTCATTTTTCAGTAACCTTCAGAGCTCTACTGTCTCCCACAAGCATTATTCCAGAGCTGATAAGAAAACATTTGTTCTAACACATATATGTTCTAAAACTTCACAGTTCGTTCAGTTTTGCCATAATTCTTACTTCTTTTTTCTTTTATGTCCCCTAATAATAATAATGCTTTCCTTTTGTGAGTTTATTTTTTCAAAATAACAACAATTTATATTTATATATGTAAACAGACAAAGATAAAACATGTAGGAGATAAAGATTTATTTTTCTCATCCTGAAAAACCACACTGTGGGTGTGGGGAGTGAGTACTGTCTGTCTACAGAAATATTGTTAAGTGTAAAATCATTGCTGTAAAAAAGAACTCAATAGACTGATATGTATGCTGGGACTGGGCTACTTGAGCTCACCCCAACAGGGCTAAAAGACAAAGTATCAATGTTCCATTTGATCAAAGGGTTCGTTTATTTGCAAAAGAATACCTGATTTTCAAAAAGTACAGTTGACTGTAATTGGAATATGAATATAGGCAGAAAATCCATTGTGTGGGAGAACATCTTAAATTTTCATTTAATCTCAGAATTGTCTATTTTAAGTAAGACTGAAGGACAGTGGCACAGCACTGAGAAGTGCCACCACTGTGTTTACAAATGGTCCCAGTTTGGTTGCCTTCAGAAGCACCGCTCTCTTCTAAGGGCTAGCCTTTACCATATGATTTAGTGCGGCTTCACCTGTCTGATCCCTTACGTTTGAACTTCTCATTGTAACACAATTCAATTTTATGATTGTCGGCACACTAAAAGTAGTGATTCACTTCTGCCAACACTTCTGACAAACAGCAGGATATTTTGCGCTTCTTTGCAGCATTGTCACAGGATGTCCTACCATTCATTTTTTTGTGTGGAAAAGTATAAAGAATTACCAAAAATAGGCCATTACCTTCTCTTTTAGCCTCTGTTAGTTACAGTCCTTTTTGAGTTAGATGTGTAATTGGTGGTGGAGTGAAACACTATGGTTTCCAGCTGCAAGGGAACAGTTTAAACAGTTGACTTGCAGGCTTGAGAAATTGTATTTGGCATGAATGGCTCCTGTCAGGAACCACATGAAATGTGCCATGTTACTACACAGACCAATCTGAACAAATGCTGAAGATGTACCCCTTGATATCTCATCTTATTCTGTATGTCCCACTTTCATATCTTTTTTGATGAGTAGTAATTAACCAAAGCAATTAAGATGATCAGCCATGAAGATGCAGATGTTTCATTTGTGGACCAGAGCCTTTTTAATGTTGTCTCAGTTATAGATATTTACTGTATTTTAATGTCTTATGATCTAAATCAGGGAGCAGGAAGCTGTTACACTAAACTTATATGCAATATTTTTGAGTGACTTTTCTAATCCACACTCTGCTAGAGGCTGATTTAGTTCATTGATTCACAACACACTGAGTAATGCTGACGGCTGAGTCTCTAGATGAGAGTGGGAAACTTTTTTTTAGAACCATGAATTACTGCTGATTTCACATTTAGTGCATGATGCAAATTCATCCTGAATTATTTTCTGAGTGCGATGATCCTGCTCTGAACCAGATATACAGCGGTATAGTGCATGCAGCTGTTACACGTAAGCGTGGTCAATGAATCAAGTCCTGCTTTCAATTGTACCATTTCAAATCAGGAGCAACCTCGCTGAATTCAGCAAAATTGCTAACAATGTATGTCAGTGGGATTGGCCCAGAACTTATCTCAATTAGATAAGAATGAAGGGAAGTACAAGATAGGAGGAGGAAATTTTGGCAAGTGATACTGTTTGCCTTAAAAGCGCAGGCTCTATAAAAGAAGGGTGCTGACTGACAGCTGACAAGTTTAGGTTTCTTATCCTTTGGTACAGACCAGCTCAATATATTTTGAAAATATGCTTAAATGCAAAAATGACAATCAGAATGTACTGGTAGAATTACATCTCTGAGGAATACCAGTTCTGACAATGCATTTGATTAATTCATTAGACCTGTTAATTTAGGCCAGCTCCTTCAAGCTTATACACTTTTGATCATCGCAGTCATACAATATTTTACTATAAGGACGTCAGTATATCCCTTTAAAAGCGTGAATATCCCAGCAGGTATTAACACGTATGCAAACTCCCACTTTATATAAACTAATGCACCTAGTTAACAGGGAGAATTCCCTTACAATAGCAAAATGCTGTATTACATTTATTCTTACTATAAGTTTGCTGTTGACCATGATAACATTGCTGCCTGTTACTTGCATTTCATAAGGTAGAGTTTAAACTTATCCGAAGTTTACCCCTCATTCCCACCACCACTTACAAATGTCACCGTCCATCTCCTGAACAGCATTCAGATACGTGTAAAACCAGACCATATGCAGGGAGGCCTCTCCCATATGTTCCTACGTGCCTCCCTTTCCCACAACATTGTCTTCTCTGAGTAATTTCCGGAGGCTTTCCAGATGACTTTCAGCCAACCTGTATTCCTTAGATTGCTGACCTCCACCAGCTTCTGCTGCATGGACTCAAGTATATCTGGTTTCATTTTTCTCACCTGTCTTCTTCAAATCCAAATAGCTGCAAATTATTTTCTCCAACCTCCAGTAATAAAAATGTTGTGCCTATTGCACCCTTCCTCACATTTCTGGCTGCATTCTTAAGTGCGTGTGAAGAAGTGCACACACGAGAGCAGAATCTCACCCAGGGAGAATATCATCCTACTAATGTTGTTCGTCAGCCTGAGGTTACTTAAAAATCACATGCTGTCCAAAACTTCCATGTAATAATTTCTGCACTTGACTTCAAATTCTATTATGAAAAGCTGCATACAAAAATTAAAGGTACTATAAAGCCTTGCAACTTATAAATCATCCTGGAGTGACCTAAGCTTAGCAACTATGACCTGACCTGAGTGAAACATTTGTTCAGGAGAGTTATTTCTTCTGTTGGTGCTTTACCAATATTTGCTTCCTGATGTCCTTATGGGACAAAGAGTTGTACCAAGGATTTCTGAAGCTTGTTTCTGCATGATAATTTCTGCCTATTCTGGTTTCTCAGAAACTGTCTGAGGTTTGGGAAAGAAAGATCTAAAGTGATTAAGGCTGAAGACAAATTCACTGTGATTTTTAAGGAAATGACACAAGACTGCTTGTTACAGCAAAATTTAATTGAGCTGAAGAGAATTGTTTCCTATGTATCCAAAATTATGTCTTAATAGGTAATTAGAACTTCAACCCTTGAGGATGAGAACATCTAGGATCAGATGAAATCTGAAATCATATATGTAGATATATATGGGGGTGTGTGCATGTATGTATATGTTCAATTCTTTATGTCTTCTTAAAGCCTCAGAGGATGGGAATTATTTAAAAAAAAAAAAAAAAAAGGAAAAATTGGTTGATTCTTGATTATAGATTTTACCAACCAGTTTCTAATGGTTCAGTATTTCCACATTTGAAAACATTTCTTAAAAAAAAAAAAACAAAAAAAAAACAAAAAAAAACCAACCAAAACAAAAAAAACAAACGGTTTTTAATACTAAGAGGAAACTGTTTCTTTTATTTTCCCCATCTAGTCTCAGAGTTAGTTATAGTGGCAGGAATCTTTTTGCGCTGAGATAGAAGATTATAAAATTTATTGAGTGCAGAGTCATTCAACTGGTAAACAAGATTAGCTAGCAGCCCCCAAGAAGAAACTTGTGTTGATGTGAAGCATTCATGAGCCTTTGTCATTCTCAGAATAAAGTCTTTGGGCACAGTTCTTTTTCTGAGTATTTCGTGAAGCCTAAATTTGTATTCAGAAGTTCTTTGGAAGAAATCCCATAGCAAGGCCAGAGTACTGAGAAGCAGCCACCACTGAGGCACAAAGCCTCGTGGAGGGCACTGAAGGAGGGCACTGAAGCAGGCCAAACTTATGGACTGTGGTGTTCCCCATTACCCCCTCATCCATCTTCTGCTGACTTTTATTCAGAAATCAATAGAGAATAAACCAGGGAGTGCAGTATTAACTATCTAATTGGCTTTCTGCCAGAAAAATAAAAATTAGAGTGGGTGTTAGTCTGTGGGTGGTAATAAGCTTACTTCTGGATTGCCCTTGAGTATTAGAAAATTGTGTCAAGTGGCCAGATCAGCTTTCCACAGTCATTCATCTTCCCTCAGAAATGAAGAGGCCTCACAAGTTCTTCTCATTTCTCTTCCTAAGGGAGGGATGTAGCCTTTCAGACCAAGTATTCCTGAATTAGGACGAAGGTGTGTCAATGCAAAACACACAGTAAGGTAAAGTCCTGTGAATAGTGGTTTTTTTCCAGGTAGAGCAACAAATTTATATTTTAAAATAGAAGTATTAAAATAAAAGGCTAAAGAGCTAGAGTACGGCCTATTTCCATGTAATGCAAGAATTGCGAGAAGTACAAATAAAATACACATCCATTTCACAAACATACTTCTTAACATTGCTGCCTGGGGAAGATGATAAGCCATAAAACACATTCTAAAAGTAGCATCATTGCTTTTCCTGCTCTTACTTTGTTGTTTTAAAAATATTAAGGGTACCTCTTTTTCATGGAAGAATATTAGCACAGAAGCAGTAAGTAGGGAATTCGGCTGAATCTAAGCATCAAACTTGCAAAACTGGCTTTGCCTCTTTATAATCTACAGATATCTGTAGCCCCTTTTGGTTTTGTTTGAGCACAGCTTGTGGCATAAGCTGTAGGACTGAGTCAACACAGAGAGATTAATGCAAAGTTTTGGTCTCGGGGTACTGACTGAGCTCAGTACTCATTACAGCAGGTCTTAAGTACTTTAGGTTCTCAGTAAGCAGGAAAATGTGTTTAAGGAGAAAGAGTTTGTAGCCTAGGCAGTCCCAGAAATGAGGCTGCTGGCAGAATGGATAGTACTGATCTACTGTGGAGAGAGATACAGTAAATCATAAAGGCTGCAAGTTTGTGCACTCTGGTATAATTAAATAATTAGTTTTGGCAGTATCTACATTTATCACTTTAACACAGAACAAAACTCCTAGCAATAGTTTCCAATAAAAATGTTAGGTTTAGGCATCTCCTTCAAGTATCTTCAAGGACTTCCAATTCTGAAAGAATGTAGGCTAATACTTTAGGGGATATGTAGATCACTTGATTTAAGGTGCATTAACTGGACAGGTCCAGAAGGAATAGGGGTTCCAGTCTTGCCTCTCCTCCCCGCCGCCCCCAGTTTTGTAGGCAAGATTTCCTTTGTTGAAACAATAGAGTTCAGGCCCCCAAAGCACAGTAGGATTGAGTAAATTTTTTAATTATTTTAACTATTTTTAACTATTTTAACAGATTCTCTGCAGTAACAGTCTGCTAGAATCAACAGACTACTGGCTGCAGAATCAGAGGACACCATGCCAAATTGGCTTTCTGGAAGACAAGTCAGAAAGCAACTGTGCCTCAGTAAGTACTCACTGTAATCTCGGGGGAAAAGTCCATTGAGAGTTATTTGGGTAGTGTGTGGGGCCGACCACAGTGCATGTTAAATTAAAAAAGTCAGTGACTAACTGGCGCTGAAATTACGGCAATCTATCTATAGTTTCTGTCATTTCCAGCTTTCTATTAAACGCAAACATACAGAGCAAAAATGCATACAGATTTCTATACAGAGCACATTAATAAAGATTACTGCAGAGGTTTCCCCACATTTGGCCTTCAGACTTTATGGCCCTCTATATTTTTTTATGTTCATGATCTGCAAATGATAAGAGAGAAAAAATAAGCCAAAGAGAAAATTATTCCAAACTGTAACTAGTTAAGTGGCAGGTTGAAAAGAGCAGATGTTTAAAAGGCTGCTCAATGTTCTTGAAGGCATGGAGATACAATTAAAGAGAAAACTCTCTCCATATTAAATGAGAAGAAGCTGCTAACGAACTCAAACAGAATTATTTTACATTTGAAATGAAATTTAAATCTCACTATTGTGGGTTATAATGCAATTAAGAACAGCTTTTGGTTAAGAGCATACATGAAGAAATAGGAGTTGTTATGTTGCTTTACACACTATCTACATGAAACTGAATGGAAGTACATTGTCATGATTGTAATAGTTCTTTATTTGATGAAGGACTCGGGAAAGCAGATCCTTACTCAGAATCCCATTTGATTGCTACTCCCTGGCCCCAGTGAGCTAACGAGGGCTTTAGAAAAAGAGCAGTTTTATCTCAGGGAGGTTTCCAGAACTGCTTGTGCTGCACACAAACTAAAGACCGGCTGAGGGCTCTCATGGAGTCTTCTGGCCTTCCCTCAAGGACATGGACTTTTCAGCTCTAGCTGATGAACACAGATGCCTGTTGTCAAGAAACTGAATCTCCATCCCATGGTGGCGATGACTGGAGGCTTCATGTCTCGCCTGGGGGGGATGCAGCATGCTTGAGAACAGCAGGAGCGATACAGCAGTGTAACTGCAGCAGGTAAAAGTTAGGAATATGGTCAAAGGTTATAGGGCTCAACTCACTGTCACGCTGTTCACTGGACTGTCAGGACACAGAGTATATCTCTTCCACAAGACGGAGCGAGCAAAATACACACCGTAATCAGAGTGTGCTAGTAAGCAAACACAAAAAGAATAAGGTAAAAAACAAAACAGACTTCTGTGTCTATTTTAGATGATGCTAGGTGAAACAAGGAAGGGGATATTAAGGAGTAACGTTTAATGATACTAATTTCTTAGATTCCCAAAACTAGACAGACAGCAGTTTCCTGTACTTTGAGCATTCTACATGTATTTTCCCACGGAAAATGGTCACAGTATTAGGAAGTGCAAACACTGTTCAATGGCAGCTGAAATGATGTCACTGAACAGTATCCTGAATACATTCTTAACCAGAGTAGGGTCATCGGGCAGGTGATCAGTGGTATCCTTGTTGTTTGATATAGGAAAGGATTGTTTTTTAATGAAAAAAACATTTACTATGGCCACTTGGTTTTACTATTTAGTATTTCATATCCTAAAAGAAAGGATTATTTTCTCAGAGAAAATTATTACTCCAAATAATAATGTAAAAATGAATTACAACTTGTTTTTTGATACATTGAGCTTTGACTTTATTCTTCATGTTTCTTTGAATCTTATGGGAAATTATCTCTGATAGGATGGACCTACTGAGAAAAAGATAGCTTGCTAAAGCAAGACTATACTCAGATTTGATTTTAAAATACCCAGTATAGACGCTTGATATACACTTTTCCTCTTGAAAGCACAGATCGGCTTTTATCTAGCCCTGGTCAGTCACCTCGTAGGGAAAATAAGCATTACTGTTACCATTCTGCAGATGTAAGAGAAGAGGCAGAAGTACTGAAATAACTTTTCTTTACAATCCCCAAAGGAGAATCTGAGATAAGGGGTTTCAGCAAGTCACAGACCCAAATCTCACGTGTGCTGAATGCTCACAATTTTCCCTGGCAGAGTCATACAAGGTGATAATTTTCTTTCAGTCCCCTCTTTGTCAAAGAAAAGACAAACAATACAAAACTCTTTCCTAAAAAATCAGTTTGTGTTACTATAGTGTGATAGAGTAGTTCTGCTTGTAGGCAGAAAGTGGGCAACGGTGCTTGCTGAGGTACAGAACTGCCTCACAGTTCCTAATGCCATCCTAAAATACAACACCCTGACTGACCCTTTTCTTACATGGGAGGAATATTAGGATATGCTTTGAAACAAGGTCTGCCAAGTCATCTTCTCCCATTGCCTACTCCTTGCGTAGTGTACATACAGGCTAGTCAGCTTTCCCTGTACGGCTTTCTGAACACAGTGCCAACTCTACCTGCACAAAGTTTTGCAGTTTTCAAAGCAAAATTTTAGTACCTTGTTGATTCTGCAATTTAGTTATCACTATAGAAGAAAAGAAATTATATTGAAAGCTTTTGCATTAAAGAGATTGAAGTGGAATGTACAATAATATAGAGTGAAATGAAAATATCATATATAAAGACCATTAATTTAGAAGCTAAGAAGTTAAACACTATTTTGTAACATCACTGTTCACATTAAGACAAAGCTTATTTGGTGGCCTGGAAGCTTAGTTCTTGATCCGTCCCTGGAAGTTATGCTTTTGAATTACCATTGAATAGTTACTCATAAACTGTTAAGAGCAGAAATGAAGTTTTGTTCATATTTTGTTCATTTATTCTGAGTGGTAGTCCCATACAGAGTTTTAATTTGGGTGCCTAAAAAGTTGCACAACTAATGTAAGTACAAGCAGTAAACTAGAAAACATTCACTTCGATCAGCAGACTTTACATGTGGATCAGAGTGTGTGCGAGGATTAAGCGTTAGTTCAGTATCATACCTGGGACCTGCAAAGCGTTTCATTCTGAGTCCTTTCCAATGACTGACACTAAACGAGCAGAAGCTGCAGGAATAAAGGAAGAAGGAGGGTATGAACATGGAATAGTTTCCCCAGCTTCTCAATTACGAAGCAAACCAGACTGCTCTTAGCAGAAAACAGGTTCTATCTTCTCTTTCATGCGGAAGATTTTATAAATTGCTGTTGCTAATGGTGCCGGAGATGTTTTAATCAAACTGCCTCTGAAAGTTGACACTAGGTTTGCAGAAGCAAAAAATGTACTGTATCATTAACAGTTGCTTTTCCCAAAGATAGCTGGTAATACATTTAGCTGTAGTGTTCAGTTTTCATTTGGAAAAGTTCATGTTTAGTTATAAGGGGTCTAATCTTACTGTAACTATAAATGCAACCAGACCATATGAACGTAGGTTTCATAAATGTTATATTCATTATGTCCCATTACAGATTAGCACAGTTAGTACAAGTAAAAATAGGCTCATGGCTGTCCTACATATGCTCACCAAGTATACTAACATCGATATATTAAAACACTAAACATTTAACTCAGTTATAGCAGATTACTTTTTCAAAGAGAGATTTGTTTTGTTTTGTTTTTTAAGCAGAACAGACATTTTGGTACATGTAATAGTCCATTCATTTCCAAATTGGTTAATGAAAACCATTATGCTATGCTATGAAAACCAAATGATATGAAAACAATAAATTGTGTTAGAGGAACAGTATTTCATATTTGCTTGAGCTGGAAATTGTCTGAACTCTGAAAATTTTTATTTCAAATTCTGGTAACCCGTCATAATAGAAGAAATGCTAGTGTGTCCATGGTTAATCCAATGTTTCTGGTCATCTGCAAGGATGAACAACAGAAATCATAGGGAGAAATAGTAACGAGATGAGGTGTCTGTTCTCCATTTTCATGCCAATTTAGTCGTATGTTGGTGAGTTGTCTGCGCAAAGAAGTGTTACATGTGTAATGAGCAAGTACAATATGAACAGGTTGAAAGACTGTCTTGTCCTAACTTTTCTACTTTCTATACATACTATTTTTTGTCCAAATTGCCATGTTTACTTTTAGGAAATCAGATTAGATACTCTGGGATTAAATCCAGGGGGATAGGGCTAACTATTTTATGTTATTAGAGCTTTCTAGTGAGACTTTCTGCAGAGGCTGGTCAGGAAGGGGCAGCTGAAAGAGAATTCTGAGCGTGAAGTTAAGGCACGGTGGGAGAGAGTGAAGGTAAATCCTAGGTAGTAGCACTGTTTGTTTTCATTTCTGTACTGGAATAACACATCCCACCAGCTCTCTTTAAAACACCCCTGGGTTGAAGCGTGCTACCCTCCTTGTTTCAGATGACCCTATCTGATTTTGCCATGTTGTCTGCTTAAAAAGATTAAACTCCCTCAAAGTACTACTTCTTCTACATCAATGTTATGAGTGGCTCCTTCCTCTTCAGAGGAAATTTGAGCAATTGCTAAACATTAAATTAAAATTAGTTCAATTAATAATACTGTTTAACAGCAGTTTACTGCTGCAGATTATAGTGCATAGTTTCAAGCTAATATCATAATTAGTATAAATTTTAAAGGTAGTTTAATTATGAAAGTCTTGTTTTGTTTATTTCCACTGAATGAGAACTTAATCAAAATCCACCTAATCGAATAAAATACAAAGATTCATGAGACATAATCATTCATAAGCTGCACATAGTGACTATTAATAGATAGTTACAGATATTTTAATTAATGTAATTAAAACATCTGTAATGTGACATTACCCCATGAAGAGACCTCATAAAATAAATGTAGTTTCACATAAATATATATACCTTTGTCCACTCCATTATTGCCAACTATCTTTCTTTGGACCTACATCAAATGTTCCCTGCTTTGGACATGCTTTTAAGCAAACCTTATTTGAAGACAAATACTTTGTCCCTACTTTTCCTCCAGAGGTCTAGATTATTTAATTGTCAGTGCTGAACATTTGTGCTTGGCTTATGTTAGTACAAGCTCAGAAATTGAAATTCTTCCTTAATTAGATGATTTATAGTTTTTTCTAGCATTGGACTCTTCTAAAGTGCAAAGTCTTAATCTTGCAGACAGAAAAGTCATTTATGATTCTTCTTAGCAGTTTCACATTTTTCTTTTCAATGCCTGTGCAGTAAGCATCAGCATGATTAAGGCGGTATTGCCATGCTGTGAAAGGTATATCTTAATTGTCTTTTAGGAATTCTTAATGAAAAGAGTTATTTAGAAAAAACTAGGATAAATAACCCCCCCCGCCTTCCCCCCAAAAAAAAAATAAACAAAGAAAAAAAAAAAAAGATGGTATTATAGTCCTGCAAGACATTTGGCATCCATTTACCTCAAGGTGCATAAATCATACCAGTGGTTTTTGCAGAAATTCTCTGGACTTTCACAGTCTAGAGCAGTAACAGACAGAAAAGCCATTAGAAATTATATTTGCATGAAAAGAAGATTTTCTCTCAAAATGGACCCAGTCTCCAATAACATCCCCAGAAAACATGATATCATGCTCTCTCCCTCTTCACATGACCATCTTGTCCCAACACAGAGGGTGGGAATCAGGCCTTCCCGCTCCACACAGCCTAACAAGGAACTGCACTTGTGAACGACTGATAGAGGAAAATACACCCTTCCCAAGCAGTGTGCCTCCATGTGAGGGGTAATGGGATTTCCAGACTTTGGCAGAAATGCTGCAAACTTTTTGTTAAGTATCCTGGAGAAGTAGAAACGAACTTAACACCATTAAGTGGCAGTGATAGATGGAATGTGGAAAATTTCTCCTTTTCAATTAAAACAAAGCAATAAAAAACAGTACTCATTTCTTACTTCAGCATAACAAGATACCACATTTTAAAGAATCAGGATGTGTCAAGGGCTCTAAAGCTCATTTTAAAATCATTTTATGTCTCCTTATGGCTGAAAAAAAATCTGGCTTTACAGGCAGATGGGTGAGAGAACAGTTTCAATAGTTTAAAGATTTGAAACATTCTTGAAATAGTCCAGCAACTTTTCTGTTTGCAAGTACTCCTACTCCGTAACAACATAAATACTTACACAGAATACTCCATACAAGTATGCATATAATGTAGACTATCTACATAGACATAGGCAGCTGTATATTGGTTAGATCCAGCCCAAGGGAGCAGCAGGAACACATGGCCAGAGTAGAGGGAAAGGGGAAGGACAGGAGCCCAAACTTTGGTCAGAGTCAGTCTTGTTAAAGTACTGTCTCATTTAATTGTTGGCTGCTTTTGTCTGACCCTGTACCATTTGCACTTTTTCTCCAAGCGGTGTGATGAGTGCTGGTGGTAGCACAGGGTGGAGGACAACGTGACTAGGGAAGCGGGGATGGTGGAGACAGTAACCAGCAACTGGGTAGGCTTATGCCACATGGAAGAACTCTAATCCATCCACAGCGTGGGAGGAAGAATTGCAGCTTGGGGTTATTCTCTGGTTACTTGAGTGCAGGAGAACATACCCACTCTAGGAGGCAGACGTTAGCATCTCAAGGAAAGGAAGCAATACTTATATTAGTGATGTGTGGCAAGGCTGTTGCCTTGGTGAGAAATAAAACAGATTGTTAAAAAAGCAAACAGGTGATGTAATTATGGATCACGTTGTCTATGATCTCTCTGTTTACTGAGATAATAAAAAATGTCATTTTGCCATCATAGCAGCTGGACTTTCAAAACTGGCTGCTTACCTTGCTACTGCATAGCTTCGCTGTCCTAAGCAGGTACTTACACCTTGTCAACTTCATTGCAGTTTAGCCATTGAGCTTTTAAATGATTCAGGAGGAGGTTAAGGATGCCGTTACACACTAATTTGAGCTAGTCAAATCAGGGCTTCCAAATCTCACCTCCTCCTCCAGCCCCTACTTCATCTTTTCTACTGCTCTGGCATTTGTACAAACATGCAGTAAATCGGTTCAGAGAGAAAAGTAACTATGAAATTAAGAAATCAGTTTTTCTGGCCGATTCTTCCTTGAATCATCTCACCGTATTGTCAGACAAATGCCAGTGCTCACTCAAGTGATGGAACAAAAACATCCAGGAAACAGCTCCCACAAATTAATTCAAACTGAATGATAACATATGCAGAAAGGGAAAATCCTTTCCAAGGTGTATTTTGAGGGGAAAAAAAGGGAGCAGCTTTCAGTTGAATTAAAGTAGATTATGAGTGGTTTTCATTCATTTCTTCACCCAAGACTTTTTAAAGATTTGCCACTACATGTCTTTAGGTACAAATATACAGATTTGTATTTTACATCAATCTTTGATACTAGAATTACATCCGGGTAACTTGCTAACAATAGCATAGGCACTGGGTCGGTGTTGAAATCTAACTGGGACATTTTGTATCTCTTAGTCAGGGTCCCTGTCTCCAGTATGTTCTCCAGAGTCTCCAAAGAATGAAAGCCTGCCCTCAGTGAAGGGTGGAGATCAACCCTTACAGGAGCTCAGGAGTGGTAGTAGTCAACAAGGCTCTTTAGACAGCCAAGTATGGAACTGCAATCCTGAATCCCAACGGAGGGGTTTTTTGTTTGTGGGGTTCTTTAATTCGGAACCATGTGTCTGTTCCTGAAGAGTGACCACACACAGCTGAAACAACTGCTTTGTTATATTGTGTTTGAATGAAGATTTACATTTCCTAGTAAACATAACGAAGCCCTATTTGTCTGCATAAAACAGACAGACCTACATACTAAGTCGTTTCCCCTCCCTCGTGAGGTTGCATACACACCCTCAGCAGTATATCACATAGACAGGGGATTACAAACAAGAGTGTTTATTTTACCTTTCACTCAGTAATTACTCAACAATCTTGAAGAACAACATTGTCTCTTTCAGAAATCAAAAACCATCCCTTACTTTCCAGATCTAAGCCATAATTACTAGAGGTATTTTTAGTTTTAAGTTCCATCTTCCTATTCAGCCTGACAATACCTTAATTATATCCTGACAAGGAGCAAGAATCAACAGCTGCAGGCTAAATTGTGGCATTGAGTCTTAGTCCTTTCTCAGGCATGTGTGGGTGTTCATGCTGCTGCAGTAAGGAATTGTACCTTCCAGAGAGCCCCTCTCGCGCTTCCACGGAGACATACAAAACCCTCCTCTTCACGAGTTACTCTCTGCCTTATGGAGCCCAGTGCAGGCAGGCTGAGCACTAGTTTAAAAGACCACTGAAAAGATTACTTGTATAATCTGTAAAATAATATCTTTTTTCTCTTGTACTTACTTGGCTCTGAAAAAATATATCTTCACATATGAGCTAATGTTAAGGCAGAAATTAAATGTACCCTTAAAGGGTTGTATTTCCACATTTTCCATACCACACGTGTTTTATACAGCAGCCAAAAGCTGCCTTATGAATTTCAGGGTTGGGAAGATTGACAATAGATTTTCTTTTTTTTTTTTTTTCCATGTAACTTCAGACTTGGACACTCTTTAATCTTCTGTCTAGATCTTCCATCTCCTCTCCTGTCCCTCTGTGATACTCTCATACAGCAGTGTTTTCCTATCTGTATTTAAGAAAACCGGATGCTTAGCCTTACTCTGACAAAGCTATAAATAAACACCAGGAGGATCAAGCATGGTATTGCAGCTGTATCCCCTTCAGCATTTCACACTGGCATATTCTCATCATCTGTTTTATCAAGAAATGGGATTCTTGTGCTGCCTCCAGAGTGGACACCTGTAACTGCTTGCTGCTGTTAGGACCACTGGCTCCTTCTGCCATGAATTGCAGTGTGAGGCTTATAGAAATTTGTTAAACATTAAGTATAAAGGGCATCGGAGAAAGCAGATGGTGCACGTGGCATAAATATGTATTGGCATATTTTCTTTAAGTCATAAATGACAATTAATTACATCAAACCCAAAGGAACAAGCCTTAATGGAAAGAAAATATTCACAGCTGGTTTGGAAGCAATGGATTATGAAGAAATGACTCGGGATGATTCATTAATGCAGTCCAGCCATTAAAATAGGGATAGTCTAAAACATCAAGACCCATAAATCTACCAAGTCATTTGAGATATGCACCTTCTGAAGAGTAATTTGGACTAAATTTTAGGTACATTACTGCTAAAAATGCTGGAGGGAGAGCAGTATAACATGTCCTTCTGACAACATACAATGTGTACCTAAAAAAGAATTGTGGCTGGGCTGGAGAGACACAGAAGTCATGCCAGGACCTTATTTAGGTGAACTTGAGTGACTCACAGAAGACAGCAGATACTAAGTTGTCTGCTTCTGGAAATGCAGTTGGGAACCTCATCTGGCTGTTAGATAGCAGTTGTGCAGCTCATGGAAGCAATTTCTACATAGAATCTGAAAAGACTAACATCATTTTTGTGGCCAATGAGAATAGAGGGCAAGAAGGGGAAAAAGACTTTCTCCACTCACAGCCAGAGAGGGAAATTGTCACTCTCTAATTATGCAAAGGACTGTACAATAGAAGGAAGGCCCAGACTTGGCTTCAGGTTGATGTTTTCCCAACCTGCCCTGCATCCTGTTGAAGTTCGGGGCACAGAAACTCTCAGTAGAGTGCCATGGCCCTACTTTGACAGGGCTGCATTTTTTGATGGTTTGCAGTAGCCTGATCTCACTTTGGTGAGATAAGGAAGGCACCACTGTATAGCTGAGGGGTACGTGTCATGAAGGCTTTTGAGTTATTTAGACTGCAGTGCAGAAGGTGTGCCTGAGATTCTTTATACGCTGGGGTTATCACTTGTAAATTCTCCCACCCGTGTAATACTGCTGCCTCACACTTGCATTCGTGTACATCCTTTTGCAAGCAGCTACATGGCATATCTAGTACTCCCAAACTAATATTTTTATTTCTCCATTTCACAGCTCGTTCATCTGCCAGAATCATTTTGGCAAGCATAGAAATTACTGTGAGAGAAGCGTTGCATCCAAATGTTAATGGATAATTAATTCTGTCTTCCAGAAGATGCTTTTTTATTCCAAGTCACTATCAGGCTATTCCAAACACCTCATATAAGACATATTCCAACTCAAGATCCTCTTTAACCATTTAAATATAAAGGATCAAATTCTACTGTGTGTGGAGGAGAGAGCTACATCTCTTGTACCATTCAGAGTCTCCTATCTACCAAACAGTTGAACTATGTATATTTTTTCTAACAGTTAATGACTCCAAAAAGAAGCGATCAGAGCCAATGGCAGGAAAAATAAGTTACTAAACTAAAAACAAATAACTGCAACATAAAAGCAGCAACTGGTAGTTTTCAGTTTCCTTTTTTCTTATGAAATATCTCAGATGTCTACAAAAAAGAGATGTCAATCCTTATAACACATCCTTCTTCAGTAGGCATTTGCCTCTATGCTCAGGGAAGGGAAACGTTTGGGAACTACCTGATTACATTCTTCTATCCTGTGATAGCACACCAATTCAATAGCAAGGCAGGACACAGAATCCTGCTTACTTCCCAAAGCTACTCAGAGGTGGAGCAATAGGAGGCTAAATAACAGTAATGGAAAAAAACCAAAAAACAAAAAAAAAAAAGGTGCAAGAACACTCTATAGAATATTACCTGACACTCAACAAATTCTAGCTAGCAGTTCGTAAACAGTTGGGGTCAATCTCTTCTCCAGAAATCATAGGAAAGTGTCTTTTCCTTTACATGCTGTATAAAGTAGGTGTCCCAAGCCTCACTGCTCTGCATGAAGCATTTTAAAGGAGCATCGTATAAAACAGAGGCAGCTGAATGAAGAGCACACATCAGACATTATGAAATTGTATGCACAAGAAAGCCACATGCATACACCTACTTCAGATGATGCTTGTTTCCTCTTCATTAGGGTGTGTGTGACTGCACAGTTATATCTTTAAATAGCCGAGATTTGTGAGTGGGCCTGAGTGAGTGCGAAGACCATCTGCCCCCAGGCAGCTTGTCTAATTGCCTCTGTTCCAGTTCAGTCTGCTGCTGGCTGCAGCAGTAGAGCTTCTGGTAAGTAAAATAAGTCTGTGTTTGTTACACAGATAAACACAAATGCCCAATAACTGTGTGAGAACCTGAAGAACATACTAGGGTTGGAAGTTCTTCTGCATAGTTTTGTACTCTTAGCATTCAGAGCATGAAACCTAACTTCCACTGTAAGCTGCACCTAATTGCAGTCGAGTGTTTTCTTCTTCAGAACTCAGGGCCTTCATTTGCCCTTTGAACTAGAGCTGTCCATAGAACATTCATTTTACCATCATAGTGTTAACATACAGCTTTCTTTTTTCCTAGCTACACTAAGAAAAAGTTACTGGGGTAAGCAAAAGCAGGGATAGAGGTTTCTGATTTGTAGAGATATTTACTTTCTGAAAGTATCAGCATAAGTTAGAGAACAATCAGGAACCACACCACATAGTGCTTCTGAAATTACCTAAACCACCACTCCTGAGAGTATTGCAGGAAACTGGCTCAGGCTGAGGTTTCTAACTCTTTTTCCGAAAAGATCCAATCCAATCCCACTGGATGCTAGGATTTCTCATCTCTTTGCTCTTCTGCAAAGAAACTGGGAGCTACAAAAGTCCTGACTTTAACCATCACTGTAGGAGCTTCCAGACCCCTTTCTGTACTAGGAGCCCAATTTAGGGATGATGCCACAGAAAGCAGGTCAGGGAGCCTCACAGTCCCATTTGCACTGCTACTCTGGACCTATGGGTTTAAGAAGGCCATGAAGAAAGC